>ML307326.1:0-13660 GCA_005239505.1 Nicotiana paniculata | reverse complement strand
AATAAGAAAACATTTCCCTCGTACTTATTAGAAAACTGTTTCCAATACAGTTGCGGGTAAAAACCTCAATCTTTATAAAAACTGCTACTAGTAAAAAACAGTTGTTTCCTTGTATTAATATCGAAAAACTGTTACCTATGAAAAACAGTTACGAAATACAAGAGTATATCAAATCTGTTAAACAAAAACAGTTGCAAACATGAGTTTTAGACGATAACCAAACACATGTAAAATGTCATGGAAGTTCAAACAAAAAATTTTCCTTGGAAACATTCTTAAACATGTGTTAAATTCCTATCACTCTATTACATTATCATGAAGTTGAGACGTCTTCTTCATGTCAAATATAAAGGGTCCTCTTCCATAAACTATGCCTACTACAAAAAGGCACACATTTGATATGACACCGTGCCTATTAAAAAAAAGGTACGAGTAGTCTAAAGCATTCCCCATGCAAAACTCGAAGGTAAAACTAAAACCTCGAAAAATGAAGCATGCAAAAGACTTAAAGAGTGAAACAGAAACTCAACAAAAGTCGAACTAACATTTATATATTAAAATGGCTAAAACTAAGTATTAACTTATACTTAGCCGTAAAAGTTTTTTATATATATTGTGGTGCCCCTAAGTTGTCATTTGGGGACTTAAAGGAAATCCAAATTTACCCCCGACGGGACTGGGGGTAACCACCGATTGATACAAAGAAAAAGAAAAAAAAAGGATAAACCAACTAAATCTTTTCAAGAGAGGGGTTGACTTCAGTGGCAGAAGGAGCGGGAGCAACTGGAGATGAAGAGGCATGAGCGGATAGAATCTCACCATCAGGTGATGAGAGTTTATGACCTTGTTGAGCCTTCTCCATAGCTCCTTAGTTTTAGCTATTTCAGCACTAAGGTCAAAACCCTCTTGATTCATTTCCATCAATGTGTCAAGGCAAGAATTCATATATGCCCAGCTCACATCTACATCGGCCACCTTTTCCAAATATTCATAATCCTTTGCCCATACTTGAAACTCAGCTCTCAATCCATCCTTCTCCGCTTCCGCAGGTTCATGGGCAGCCCTTAATGGAACAATCGACTCCTCCAAAATTTGAACTTTGTCTAAAGCCCTACAAAGGTCTTCTTGAGTACGAGTGATTGATTGCACGAGCTCTCCTGAGTATTCCTCCTTCCGCCCCAACAAGTTTTTCAAGTCTCTAATCTCCTCTAAGGCACGGGACAGCTGCTCCGCGAACGAAGACTCCAGAACACTCTTATCTTTATCAGCCTGACTGCAAGAAGCCCTCTCCACTGCCAATTATGCTACCATGAGTCTCATCTGCCGCTTCAAGGTACTTCTTTCCTCTTCTAAGGCATCCATGTCAATCCTTAAGCTATCATATTGTTCTCTCCAATTATCAACATCGGCATGCAACTCTCTTGTATCTTGGTCCGTGTTTGAAATCCTCTTCATAAGCTCCATGCCTATAAGGTTAATCTACAAGAAATAAACCAGTCAGATATGGTAAATTTCATATACGAGAGTGAAAAAGGATAACTTGCATCATACCTTCAAAGAAGTATGCACGACTTCATTGGCCTATGTAAGAGCACCGTGGCTGGCTAGATTTGCTTTCTCAGAGGGACCTATCAAAGGCTTGAGACATATTTCGGGCTCACCCGTTTTCTTGAAAAGATTCCCCTCAGCTGGAACCTCTATTACCACCTGCCGCATCTCTCTGATGGAAGACCCTACTTCCCTAACGGAAGGCATGGGAGCAGGCAGAGATGGAACAACAACAGGCACGGAAGGTTGAGGAGCTGGAGAAGCCACGGGCAAAGAAGCAGGCACAGAGATTTGAAGAGTTGAAGAAGTTTTAGGCAAAGCAACAACAGAAATTGAAATAGCCAAAGGAACATACGAAACAACTTCTCTCAAAGAAGCGGGAAAGACAATAGCCAAAAGGACGTCGTCAGGAGCAAGATCAACATCCTCATGAATAGGGGAATGTGAAACATCATCAAGGACAGGGGGCTCAATCACAGACACGGAAGGCAAGGTTAAGGCGGTANCCAAGGACATCTTCGGGATAGATGAAGCAGACACCCCACGAGCAGAGAACCCTATTAAAAAGGGAAAAAAGTTAAACGTAAAAAAAAAGAGACTCGAGTAAGGAAAGACGCAAGAACAAGAGCTTTACTTACCGTGGGTCTTTACTTTCCAACCTACCTCCCAGCGAGGTACTTCCAAGATCTTTCTTCTGAAGGAGCAACATACAATAATTTTTCTACCCAATCATGAATATCGGAGACATTCTCAACAGTATTCATGATTGCTGAGAGAAGAATAAACAGACACGGTGTTAATAAAACATCTCAAGTCAAAACAAGAAAAAGTAAATGTGAGCTAAAGCATACTCACGTACGCGATTCCACTTCTTAGGGAAGGGAAGATTTTCTTCACCCACTAAACCAACAGTGGGTACAACAACATACCGGAGGTACCAACCCCTATCCTTATCATCTCCAGGGGTTACCAGCACTCTTTTGCTTCTAGTAGTCAGAGTAAAAACCCCTCACGAAATAAGGTAGGAGAGTAGAGGTGAATAAGATGGTTGAAGGTAAAAGGAACTGAGGCTAAAGAAGCCAAACTCTTAAGACATGTGACAACTCGCCACACAAGCGGGCCAACTTGTCGTAAGCAGATACTGAAAAAATGGCAAAATTCAATTATAACTGGGTCAATGGGGGGTCTAAATACTAAAGTGAAAGGATACATATAAACAAAAAAATATCCCGTCTTGTAAGACGTTATTCTTTGTTTACTATTCGGAATATAGTAAGACCTCCAAAAGCATTCCCTACGAACAAGGGAAATCTGACCCTCAATTATAAGGGTTGGATATCTTTTGACACTATCAAGAGAAGAAGATTGATCTACAANAGTGGATCCTAGACTTCTAAGTCTACCACCTCTCCGACTCCTAGTCAGAGCAGAAGATGGCGTTAAACTTTCAAGATCTATTACTCTTTGAGATTGGTTTGAAGAAGACATGTCTACAAAGGCGAAGAAGAAAGTTCTTTACAAAAGACAAAGTTAGAAAAGTGTTTCGTGGAAGCAAAGAAAAGAAAACATGTATTTATACTTGAAGACAATCATCAAACATGAAGAAAAAGGAAAATAATGATGAAAAGTCATAATTGAAGATGTCACTTCGAGATTGGTACAACCGCAAAAAGCCTTAAAAGGTGCAAAGTAAATGCAGAACGAATCCGAAAAGTTCACGTGATATGAGCATTAAATGGAAATGACAAACGACGCCTATGGTGCAGAGAAGGATACAATGATTTAAGGAAAAGCGGCGGCAAAATATTCCCGCCATAAATGAATATCCACTTACCAAATATTAATCGTTAAATATATGGTAAGTGGGGGGACTATCTGTATTGGTAAAAAAGAGTTCACATGTAAGACCAACTTTTGACAACTCAGCCAGTCACGTGGACACAGGAAAACACGACAGCTGGATGTGATTCTTTGAAGAGGTACGGTACAAAGAGGCACGGTTCAGTAAACCCACGAACTTATCAGCTACGGGAAACTCAACTTGATCAAAACGGGAGAGAGGCACGGTCAGAATGAATCTAGACAAAGCTACGGGCAGATTCAAGGACCCACAATTGATTACTCGAACGTTATGTAACCGAACGCCAATTACCGTTATCCTTTGTAATGCCTCATTAATGTCATAATTAGTCATTAATGAGTAACCATAGCAAAAGTTGTACGTTATAAGAATCTCCTATATAAGGGAGGGGAATACATCTTGTAAAGGCATCTGATTTTCGAACACAATCAACTTCGATTTTCTATATTTCTGCAATATTGTCTATTATTTATTTTTCTCAATTACCTTGATTATCAGTAACCCAAATTCATCTTAAAAATAAGTTTTAGTCAAAGGGTCTAATTCTTTGGTTAAACACCTAAATAAAGAAGGAATGGAGGCAAGGGGTTCTTCCACATACTGTCATTATAATTATAAATAGTGACAAAAAGAAATATTTAAATTAGCACATAGTCACATACAGAAAAAGCACAAAAACAGTATAGAAATCATACTAAGTACTTTTTAAAATAAAACATAACTTAATGACCAGTAGAACTATATGTACTTATGTCTTCCAACAAAGTAGTCAATCCAGTGTAAGATGATCCTCCTTCTTCAACTGCTTGTCTTGCCATTTCCTTATACGCTTTAGCTCTGTTTCTGAATCCATCTGCTTCTTCACTCACCATTACTCTCTTTATTGCCTTAGCTATTGCTTCTCTTTTCACTCCTTCGCTAGCTGATCTCTTCCACTGAATCGAACCAACACCAGCCCCAGTTTTCAAAACCTCAGTCACCAACTTTTCATTGAAAAATTGCTCAGCAAATACAGGCCATGTTATCATTGGAACACCTCCTGAAACTCCTTCTAGTGTTGAATTCCAACCACAATGTGTAACAAAAGCTCCCACAGATTCATGATCAAGAATTAGTACTTGGGGTGCCCATCCTCTTATGATTAAACCTTTCTCTTTTGTTCTTTCCTCGAATCCTTCAGGCAACCAATCTTCGTTTTCTAGTTCTGTTCTAACAACCCAAATGAATTCTTGTCCAGAAGCTTCTATTCCCATAGCGAGTTCGTGCAGTTGTGATGCAGTGAAATTCGCTACGCTTCCGAAACAAACGTAAACGACGGAACTTGGTTTCTTGGAATCAAGCCATTTCAAGCACTCGTGTTTATCTATAGAGGATTGCTTCCCTCTTTCAGCTTTATCTTCAATGTCCCTGTTGCACATTGAAAGGGGGCCAATAGCCCAAGCTCTTCTACCCAGCACCTTAGTATAATGTTCAACATAATCTTGTTCAAGCTCATTGAAACTATTGAAAATAACTCCATAGCTTTTTGAATCTGATTCCCTGACTGATTTTATCATCCGGGTCATAGGTGTCTCTTCCCCAGATCGCTCAAACGGAGACACCTGAGTTCTGGTCAGTTTAATTTCGTGAGGCAAATTCGGTACAACAAAAGTTTCAGAATCAGAGGACACATTCTTGAAAGGCTTATTTAGCCTGACGCTATTCTCAACACAAAGAGCAAAGAAGCTTGTGCCATGAAAAACTATTCTTGGAATGTTAAATTTGGCAGCAGTATCAGTAGTCCAAGGAAGGAACATATCAGAAACAAGACAATTGGGTCGACATTCTTCAATAAGCTGTTCTAGTGGTTCTTGCATCATAGCTACAGCTTTGAAGAAGTTTGGGAGCTTATCATCTGAAGGAATTAGATCGAGGCGTTCGCATTCTTCATGTAAGCCGTTTTCAACAGCTGGGAATTTTATCAAACGGATTTCGATTTGGATACCCAAATGCTTGTTTCTTTGGATAGCTTTGGAGAAAACAGATTCATTGAGTGGGGTTGTGATTATAGTGGCTTTAACACCACGTGAAGCAACGAGCTTTGCCATGTCTAGTGTAGGAATCATGTGGCCTTGAGCCATCATAGGAAAGAAGAAAAAATGGAGCTGACCCATTTGTGAAAATGTTTGAATGGAAGAATGAAAGATGTAGTTTAGTAGCAGAAAGCAGAAAGAAAAGTAAATTAAAGCTGTGTGGTTGTTTTCAGTTCTTATATGATTGCACGAGTGATTAATGCTGCAGCTACGAGACTCTCACTTTATTTATACGTGCAAATATTTGTGACTTTCGTTGAAGCTGCATGTTACTATGAGTAATTAATAAGACTGACTTCTCCTTCAAGAAAAAAAAAGGTTTTTCAATTATTTTGGTTGAAGCAGAGTACGTACGTAAGCACTCGCGTGATTGATCAAACAGGCAAAGCCATTGAGCCAATCAAAAAATGAAGATAAAGTGGTGGGGGCCTAGGGGTGGTGACTCCCAATTTCTTAGAGAAGAGGACATTGTGCTAAAACCAAATACAGATGATGAAGGTGACATATGCTCTTTCCTCACAACTCACAAGTCAAGCGCAGACTCAAACTTTGCCTTTTTCTTTACCTTCAAGACCAGTGTTCTGTTCAAAGACGAAACTTTAGTTTAAAGTTTTAACTTTGAAATTGATCGTTACATTGGAACCTAGATCTGCAATTTACGCAGGCGTTTGGACATAAGAATTGTAATATTTCAAATAATAAAATTTTAAGTGAAAATGGAATTTGAAATTTAGAGTTGTGTTTGGACATAAATTTCAGTTTGGGTTGTTTTTGAAGTTTTGTGAGTGATTTGGCGAAAATTTTGAAAAATAATTTTTTGAAGTTTTTCAAATTTTTTAAAATGCATGAACAAACGTTGATTTCGAAAAAAATCCACCTTTTTTGGTAAAAGGAAGAAAAATTTTAAGCATTTTGTTCATTAGCTGTTAACTTATTGTAGCAGGAATAATTACCATGCAGGGGAGAGCATCTGATAGTATATCCACTGGCCGAGACTCCGGACAGTCTTATATAATTTAATGAGGTTTCATTATTAAGTTGGTTACGTTCTGAAAAATTATTAGAACAACCATGCATAAAGGAGACATGTTACATTGTTACTCATAATTTTTTATGTGGGGTCTCATATCAAAAGTTGCCTCTCCAATTGTAAGACTACAATGACATTGCGTCACACAAATTGTTACAATGACTTCGTTAACTGATTTAGATGGCTAAGTAACACATATAGGCCTTTTGGCAATACGTTCTTGGAGGAGATACGATCTATTTAGAGGAAGGAATAGTACTACGAGATGTCAAAAAATATAAAAAAACACACAGAAATACATGGAGTCAACATATAGTATATATATACGTACATAATAATTTTTTGACCTAATTAAAGGGTAATATTCTAACGAAAGGAGTCAATTAACACCCTTCACCATAAGGTGGCTCCACTACTACTTCAAATGACCGTTAACATTCTAAATGGGCACAATGACGGTTAACATCATATAAGATAGGAATTAACAGCTAAACAAAGGACCGGAGATGACGCTGCAAACATTTCTCCTTATTGAGGACAGATACACGGATTTATCTTCTTTATTTTTCATTTAGAATTATTCCAACTAGTACGATTTTTCTCTCACCGGACCCCCTTACGATATGTGAGTCATTAACTGTGCTTTCCTTTTTCATGCATTTTTGAGATATTAATATATCTTAGGTGGGACGACAACAATATTAACAAGTAGTCAAGTTGTCCATTTAATATAGCATACTTCCTTTTTAAGTTTATTCGCAAAAGAATGACACTTTTGTATGGGTCAAAATCCGATCAAGTTCACTAAATGTGAATGAACGAGTTATGGTCGAGGTCGAGTAGGGCTCAATAGCGAAGAGTCGCCAAGCGAGATATCAAGACCGAGGTCGAGTAGAGAAGCAAAGTAGTAATGACTAGGATAGGCTTAGAATCACTGAAAGGAATATTCAACCGAATATTCCCCTGATTGTACTTTTTAGGATTTTCCTAGGTATATCTCTTATAAATAGTAAGAGATAGGGAACAAAAAAGGGGATTGGACTTTCTCATAAGAACACTTGCAAGAAGTTGACTGTTGGGAGAATATACGAAAAGCTTGTCTTGCTACTGTGATTGATTTTATTATTCATTCTACATTTCCACTCACACGATCCAAGAACACTTTGTCCATTTTCATATTTAGTTATTTGCACGTTATCGTCAGAAGGAGGAATCATCCACATCATTCAATGTTTGGGTGAATCATTCTTTCTATTTACATTTATTGTCATTTATCATATTTATTGCTTACTATTATTCTCTCATTCATTGACAATCATTAAATACCCCATAGGTATTCAATTGCCTTGAATGCGGTATCATTTTATTGACATTTAATAATCTTGGGTCTAGGATTTATTATGTTTAACGAGAATTTGCCCGTTATCATCTTATTAATTGATTTAACAAAAAGCTTAATACTTTTTGGTCAAACAATTTGGCGCCGTCTGTGGGAATTTTCTAGTTAAAATTTTAGTTTCTTATAGATCTAAAAAAAACAACAGAGCTCATTTTCCCTTCTTGCACGACCTAACATGGCAGGAAATGGAGAAGAAAGATTGAAGGCAGTAACAAGCCTCACTACTAACCTCCTAATCACCATCAACGAGGTTAACGGAGATTACGAGGAGAATGTGACGCCAAGCGTTTCACCTAGGCGAAGTGATCACCCATCCTCGTGGCAGCGTTACCGCCTCTCATGAGAAAGGAGCCTCCACGTCCACGATAGAAAAAGCGCCGCCAGCAGTGAAAAAATTACTGGAGGCGTGGCTGACAAGTACACTGAACAGTATACTCGACAAACCCGCTCAAGGGGCGAGTAGAAATAATGCACGAGTCGACATCACAACGACAACCAGCGAGCAACACTCTCTTCCTCCAGCAGGTACCACTCATACTGTTAATGATGCAGGTAATGACGCCTTCGCTGCCATTTTTAAAAAAATGAAGGAAGTGGAGAACGAGAATAAAACACTCCGCGACCAAATGAGGTAACACTAAGAGAGGGTTGATAAGATACCAGGCGCCTCAAAACTCCTTCCAAAATGGGATGTTGGTCGGTTCGTGGAACAATCGTATAGCGATGAGGCTGCACCACATGTTATACCCAAAACATTCAAGATGCCGGCATACTTAAAAATATATGACGGCACAACGGACCCTGAAAATCACATCATCCACTATGTCACCGCAGTGAAAGGCAACAGCCTCACCAAAGAACAAGTGTCGTCGGTACTGCTGAAGAAGTTCGGCGAAATCCTAACCGGGGGAGCCCTAACATGGTACTCGCAACTACCAGCACGTTCCACAGAAACATTTGAGGAGATGACTGGACCGCCCATGCCGAGGCCAAGAAAGCAGAAGCCAGGGTGAATGACATATTCACCATTAAACAGTCACTCGGCGAAGGACTCAGGGACTTCCTCGCCCAATTCAACAGAGTAAGAATGACCCTTCCAAACGTGTTAGAGGGAATGGCGGTAGCAGCTTTCTAGAAGGGGCTGAATAGGAGCGGGTCGAGAGCAACTAGAAAACTGTTGAGCAGGCTCATGAAATACCCTCCTACTACCTAGGAAGAAATACACAACTTTTACTGTGCCGAGGTGAGAGCATATGAGGATGACCTTAACGGATCAACCCAGTTATTGACATCGGTCCAGATGGAGTCGAGAAAAGACCGCCTAAATGATAGCCGAAGGGACCATATGGGTCCGCACTTCAATCGCGAAAGGCACCAGCCATACATCAGAACAGTCGTCCTACCCCCCCCCCCCAATGGTGATGGCCCATCTAGGACGCATGCAGGGACTCACCGAAACGAAAGAGGTATGTCTCCACTATTAGCTGCTCATAATTTTTGTTTTTATCCTTCAAAAATAGTCTACGACCTAGAGAAGCTCGGCCCTAAAGTGAAATGCCCTCTGTGAATTCCATCAGGAGCGAGTCCATAAGATCGAGGACTGTATCACCTTGAGCCAAGAGGTAGTAAACATGCTCCACCAAGGGCATTTGAGGGGTGAGCGACCGAGGATGAGCCAATTTCGCCCGTGGGCGGGAATAGCATCAAGGCCCACTGAAACCACCCTCCCCAACCTGCACCATCCAGATGATTATCGGCAGAGTCGACAATACAACGATCAACCACGTAAAATTCACTACCACCCACAAGTTGAAGAGGTCGATCACCGATGAACGGAATGACGACCTCGAAGAAAGCATCATCTTTGATAAGTCGGATACCCACGATTTGACCTTCCCTCACTATGATGCTCTTGTTATTAATTTACAAATTTCAGACACCGATGTAAAATGGATTATGGTAGATGACGGAAGCAGCGCGTGTATTATCCACACCAGAGTTCTCGCACAGATGAGACTCGAGGATAAGATAGTACCATGCTGCATAACACTAACAGGTTTTAACAATGCAGTTGAGAGGACCTCCGGAGAGATCACACTGCCAGTTCTGGTCGGTGGTATCACCCTGGAAACAAAATTACACATCATGAATCAATACACAACGTACAATGACATCATAGGACGACCCTGGATACATGCCATGAGGGCCATCCCGTCCAGCCTGTATCAGGTCATCAAGTTTCCCACCCCGTGGGGAGTGTTCAGCATTCGCGCGAGCAGCACATAGCCCAAGAATGCTATTGCATCGCCCAAGACAGCACATACACTCAACATTTGAAAGGCAAAGGCACAGACGCATAGCAATTAGTGAGGTCGGGGTCAGACGGTGACGAAAAAAGAGACGTCAATAAAGACCCCGACGTCTCTGAAGCCACAGGATCAAATGTGGAAGACCTCGATCCCGTTCAGCTGGATAAAAGTGACCACAACAGAAAAGCTTACATCGGCACAAACTCCAAGAGCTAGGTAAATTCCATAAATTTTTAACTGACAACGCAGACTTGTTTGCCTTCTCCCATGCAAATATGTTAGGCAACCCGTAGGAAATAGCAACACACAAGCTGAATGTCGACCCATTCCACCTGCCGGTACGGCAGGTCAGAAGAAAATTCAACGTCGCAATAAATGATGTTGTTCGTAAAGAGGTAGAAAAGTTGCTCGCAAACGGTTATATCAGAGAGTCAAAGTACCCCCAATGGGTCGCCAACGTGGTCATGGTGAAAAAAAGGGAAATGACGCATGTGCGTGGACTTCATAGATCTTAATAAGGCCTTCGCGGAAGATTCATTCCCATTGCCTCACATTGATCAGCTCATCGACGCAACAGCGAGGCACGAGCTGTTAAGTTTCTTGGACGCCTACTCAGGTTACAACCAAATCCTCATGGAGGAGGAGGAAGACCAGGAAAAAACCACTTTCATCACCCACCAAAGGACGTACTGCTATAGAGTCATGACGTACAGACTGAAAAATGCAGGGGCAACCTATCAGAGGCTAGTAACCAAAATGTTTAAATAGCAGCTCGGCAAGATGATGGAAGTGTATATAGACGACATGTTGGTCAAGTCTAAAATAAAAGAGGACCACATCAACCACCTGAGGGAGGCCTTCGACATACTTAGGCGATATGACATGAAGCTGAACCCCGAGAAATGCGCCTTAGGTGTGACCTCGGGAAAGTTCCTTAGCTTTTTAGTGTCGTACAGAGGCATTGAAGTTAACCCCGACCAAATAAAGGCTATTGAGGGAATGCCTAAGAATTTGACCAGCAAGAAACAAGTGAAAAAACTGACTGGCTGTATAGTTTCCCTGTCGAGGTTCATCTCACGATCCTCTGATAGATGCCACAAATTTTTTGGTGTACTCAAGAAAGACAACGGACTCCAATGGAATTTTGAGTGCGTCAATTCCCTAAGAGAATTAAAAGCATACATGTCCTCTCCCCCGCTGCTTGCCAAGGCGGAACCCGGAGAACGTCTCCTAATCTACCTAGTCGTGTCTGACGTTGCAGTGAGCGCAGTATTGGTCCATGAAAACAAAGGGTACGCAGTCTCCAATTTATTACATTAGCAAAACTTTGGTCGACGCCGAAACGAGGTAACCCCACCTCGAAAATCTAGTCCTGGCTTTAGTCGTAGCTTCACGAAATCTTAGACCTTATTTCCAATGCCACCCCATCTCGGTGGTCACTACCTTTTCCCAGAGGAGTATCCTACATAAATTCGAGTTGTTGAGTAGTTTGGATAAATGGGACATCGATTTAAGCGAGCACGATATAATATATCATTCGCAAACAGTGATAAAGTCGCAAGTACTCGCTGACTTCGTCGCCGACTTCAGTGCTAAAATTATGCCTGAGGTCGAAAGGGAAGCCACTAGTACTTCCCCCAAGTTACACGACCTATGGATTCTATACATCGATGGCGCCTCCAACGCGTCAGGATCTGGATTGGGACTCGTACTCGAGGTCCCGACAAGCGAAGTAATTCGCCAGTCCATACGGTGTCCCGATATGACTAACAATGAGGCCGAGTATGAGGCCGTGATTACAGGATTAAAACTGGCCCTCAAGTACGGAGCACGACGGGTCGTCCTTCGATGTGACTCACAGCTCGTCGTCAATCAAGTCACAGGGACTTTCCAAATCAAAGAACAAAGACTACAAAAATATCAGGTCGAGATCTGCGAGCTGCTGCCCGAGTTCAATGAATGCCAGCTCGACCAGATACCTCGAGCGCATCGAGGCAGACAACCTTGCCAAACTGGCGGCAGCTACCAGGAACATAAACAGAAAAGAGAACGTGGTCACTCTCCTCCATTCATCAGTTAATCAAATCGAGGTGCGAACTATAAACATGACTTGGAACTGGCGCAATCGTATTATCTCATATTTGCAGGATGGAGTGATCCCACCAGATAAAAAAAAAGCCAAGAAGCTTCGAATGCAGGAGGTCAGGTACAACATAGTCAATAACAACTTGTACAAAAGAACGTTTGGCGGTCCTCTAGCAAAACGCCTAGGACCAAACCAAATACGGCGCGTCCTCGAAGAAGTGCACGAAGGCCACTATAGAGCTCATACCGGAAATCGAGCCCTCGTCAAATGCCTTGTACAAGCAGGCTACTATTGGCCCACAATGAAAAAGAAGGTCGTTGACTTCGTCAGAGGGTGGGAGCAATGCCAAAAATACTCCCCCATGATTCACCAAGCGGGCGAGTACCTCCACTCGGTCACCTCGCCTTGGTCTTTTATCAAATGGGGAATGGACATCGTCGGACCCCTCCCAGCGAGACGAGGTAATGTACGATTTCTTTTATTTTTGATTGACTATTTCTCCAAGTGGGTAGAATCAGGTGTATTCGCCCAAATACGCGAGCAGGAAGTTATCACATTAATATGGAGAAACATCATATGCCGTTTCTGTTTAACCAAAGAATTAGACCCTTTGACTAAAGCTTATTTTTAAGATGAATACGGCTTACTGATAATCAAGATAATGGAGAAAAATGAATAATAGACAATATTTCAGAAATATAAAGTTAATTATATTTGAGAATCAGATGCCTTTACAAGCTGTATTCTCCTCCCTTATATATGAGATTCTTACAACGTATGACTCTTGCTATGGTTACTCATTAATGAATAATTATGACATTAATGAGGCGTTACAAAGGATAACGGTAATTGGGGTTCAGTTACATAACGTTCGAGTAATCAATTGTGGGTCCTTGAATCTTCTCGTAGCTTTGTCTAGATTCATTCTGACCGTGCCTCTCTCCCGTTTTGATCAAGTTGAGTTTCCCGTGGCTGATAAGTTCGTGGGTTTACTGAACCGTGCCTCTTTGTACCATGTCTCTTCAAGGAGTCACGTCCAGTTGTCGCGTTTTCCTGTGTCCACGTGACTGGCTGAGTTGTCAAAAGTTGGCTTACGTGTGAAAACTTTTTTTTACCAATACAGATAGTCCCCCCACTTATCATATATTTAACGATTAATATTTGGTAAGTGGATATTTATTTATGGCGGAAATATTTTGCCGCCTCTTTTCCTTGAATCATTGTATCCTTCTCTGCAGCATAGCCGTCGTTTGTCACTTCCATTTAATGCTCATACCCCGTGTCCTTTCCGGATTGGTTCTGCATTTACTCAGCACCTTTTAGGGATTTTTGCGGTTGTGCCAGTCCCGAAGTGA
>MDKI01189895.1:0-14101 GCA_005239505.1 Nicotiana paniculata | reverse complement strand
TATATATATATATATATATATATATATATATATATATATATATATATATATATATATTGCCGCAAACTTTTAAATTCTATATATGGACAAACATAAATAAAATTAGTAACCCAAAAAAATAAATCATGTCTCAAACTTTTTAGTTAAGTTGCGCTTCCATAACTCTTGCACAAGGATTCTTATCTTTTTAGTGTATTTGATGGGATTTCTATTTCTTTTATCTTTTTCTGTAAACAAGTAATCTATTTTTGTTCTATTTTTGCCTTGGCTTGAAATCGAGAAACAGAACTGATTAAACCGAACCGAACATAAATAAATCGAACCGAAGTTATTATGGTTCGGTTTTTTATATTAAAATCACAAGCTAAAAACCGAACCGAAATTCTACAAAACCAAACAGAACCGATCGATGTCCACCCCTAGTAGAAAATAATGGCAATTAGTAGGGAAAATTGCCGCAGTAAAATAAGACAAGACACTTATCTCAAACAAGCCAAATCGATACCGAGCAAGCCAAACAATGTTCCAAAAATGCCATCCCGCACGTACCGACCTCTGAACGACTCAAAACTAGCAAAAACTAACTCGAATACATCAAATAATTCCCAAGAAAACAAACCCAATCGATAAAAAAGTCAACCGGAAAGTCAAACCCAGGCCCGTACCTCAGAATCCGACGAAACTCACAAAATTCGACAACCATTCGATTACGAGTCTAACCATACTTGTAACGACCCGACCGGTCATTTTGAGATCTAGCACGTCGTTCAGATGTTTAAGGTCATGAGCAGCTCCATTTCCGGTATTATGACTTGTAGGTGTGGTCGAAATTGAATTTCGGGAAGTTTAGAGTTAATTTGGAAAGATATTCTCATTTCAGAAGCCTTAAGTTGGAGAAATTGACTAAGATTGGGATTCTGAGTAAATGACCTCGGAATCAGGATCTGAAGGTTCCAACAAGTTCGTATGATGATTTCGGACTTAGGCGTATGTTCGGATCAGGATTTGGATAACCCGAGAGCGTTTCGGCGTATATTGTGGAAGTTAGTGTTTTAGAAGAAATTTCATAAGTCTGGGTTGTAGTGCATTTCAGTGATATTGATGTCCGTTTGGGATTCCGAGTCTGGGAACAGCTCCGTATGGTGATTCTAGAGTTGGGAGCGTGATCGAAAGTGAATTCGGAGGTCCGTAGATTATTTTGAAGTCATTTGGCTAAAGATAGAAATTTGAAGGTTTTTAAGAAATCCGACCGGAAGTGGAAATTTTGATATCGGGGTCAGAATGCAATTCTGGAAGTTAGAGCAGGTCCGTAATATTGAATGTGACTTGTGTGCAAAATTTTGGGTCAATCGGACGTGATTTGACAGGTTCCGACATCGAATGTAGAAGTTTGAAACTTCAAAATTCATAAAGCTTGAACTGGAGAGCGACTCGTGGTTTCAACATTGTTTGATGTGATTTGAGGCCTCGAGCAGGTCTGTGGGATGTTATAGGACTGAGTCATGTGATTGGACGGGGTCCTGGGGGCCTCGGATGTGTTTCGGGGTGGTTTCGGGTCAATTTCGGGTGATTTGTTGTTGCTGGTTTGCTGGTGTCGAGGTTGTTCTTTGCGAACGCGGAGGACCTCATGTGTTCGCAAAGAAGGGACCCGAGATCTGGGCCAAGGGCCGATTGGCCTATGCGAATGCGGAGATGGGACCGCGAACGCGGAGTGTTCACTCGAGGAAGCTATGTGAACGCGTTCCGAGGTAAGCGAACGCGAAGAGTAAAAATTTGTGGGCCTGAGTTTCTGGGCTTCGCGAGCGCGGGGGCACAGACGCGTTCACGATGAAGGCCGTTCTGGGCAGTGATGTATTTTAAGACGGGAATTGGCCAATTCTTTTCATTTTTCTCATGGCTTGGGCGATTTTTGGAAGGTTTAAAGAGGGGGGCTTCATCATCAATGGAAAGGTAAGCTATCCCCACCTATTGTGAGTTAAATATATGATTGTACATAGATTTAGACATGGAAAATTAGTATAAATTTGAAGTTTTGAGAAAAACCTAGAAGTTTGGTAATTTGGATTCTAGCCACGAATTTGGGCATGAAAATTGGAGTAAATTTTATATTTGAGCTAGTAAGTCTATGGGTAGAGTTGATCTTCGAGAAATTTCGGAATCCGGGCACGTGGGCCCGAGGGCATTTTGGTCAATACTTCGAGCGGAGATGAGAATTTATATAGTCTGAATTTTGACAAGTATTAGGGTATATTTTCATTGGTCTGCCCGTTATTTGGCTAGTTTTTGGAGCGCTGTGCATCAATTGGAGTCGTCGGAAGGACTTGGAAGACGATTATGGAATTTCAGAGCGAGGTAAGTCTCCTTTCTAACCTTGTGAGGGGGAATTGTCCCCATAATTGAACTAATTTAATATGTGCTACTATTTGTGGGGGGCTACGTATGCACGAAGTGACGAGATTCTGTGCGTAGCTACTATTATGTTTATGTCTGGGTAGTCTAGGACCTAAAAACATGTTTTAATTGATGTATTTGCAATCTTATTGATGAAAATAAAGGGTTTATAACCTTACTGAACTTGGTAAAAATGGATTTCTGGAAAAGATTTAAATACTATTTTTTTGACCTTTAAAAGAGAAATTTGTCATTTACTTGAGTATTTGTTTTCCCGATGTAGTCAGGGTGGACTGTTTGAATGGGCATGACTGTGTGTGACCGCTTCGAAATTTATATTCCACGAGCGGGGTGATTTCTTTCACTGCTCTCATGGGAGCGGGTCGTACGCCATGTCGGGTTAATAGATGCATCTATGGTTCGAGTCGTTCGACCCTTCGACAGTACACAATTTACATTTATGTTGGTTCGGGCCGTTCGACCCTCGACATTGCTTGCGCATGATATTTACTGCTTGCTGTGATTTTTACCTGATTACGGGCCTGGAGATTTTAAAATGGTCAACTGAAATAACGAGGATTTAAGAATATTAAATGTGAAAGAAGTTGCTATTTCTTGTCGCTACTTGTTAAGTTGCCTATGATATTCATGCTTAGTGTCACATTTGATTATATTAAATCGACCTTTAGTAAGTGTCAAATTCGACCTCTCGTCACTACCTCTTCGAGGTTAGGCGGGATACTTACTGAGTACATGTTGTTTTCGTACTCATGCTACACTTGCTGTGCATTTTATTGCACAGGTACATTCATAGCTAGTGGCCGTGTTTGACGCAGTGTTGTGGCTGACTTGGAGACTTAGACGAGCTGCACCATTCAGAGACGACCCGCAGTCGACAGAGTCTTCCTCTATGTATTGCACTTTCATTTTTATTTCTTGTCCAATTTGTATTTTTATTCGCTATTGTGACTTGTAAGTGAAAGGTAACAATTTCGAAAAAAATATGTTAAAACAGGAATTTATTTCAACTAATTAATGATTGGCTTGCCTGAAGGTGGTGTCCGGCGCCATCACGACCTTAATAGATTTTGGGTCGTGACAACATGGTATCAGAGCTCTAGGTTCCCTTAGGTTTCACGAGTCATGAGCAAGTCTAGTAGAGTCTTGCGGATCGGTACAGAGACGTCTGTACTTATCTTCGAGAGGCTACAGGGCTGTTAGGAGTACTTCCCTTCTTGATTCCTCATCGTGTGATTTGATTCCTCCGAGGCTTATGCCTACGTTTCTTCCTACTAAATCTTACGCGTCACGAAGCGCTTGCTATGAATCAGGAATTTGAGGAATTGAAATGGTGGTATGGGTGTGGTGCGGGATGTTTCTCCTTGCGAAGTTGATTGAGGCTATTGTCGTTGCTCTGCGGAAGAGTAATATGTTATTTCAGCCAGTAGCTGTGATTCTGAGGACTTGAGGTTATGCTCAGGTTGCGATGATGTTTACGATTGGTTATCGCGCGATGTCTATATGATGATAGAATGCTTGCCCATAAGTTGGGGGTGATGCATGGCTTGAAGGGAGGTCTTCTCAGGGCGTGATTTCGAGATTTCAGCATTTTATTTCTGGCAGAGGACATGTATTTGGACTATAAATGGTCAGGTTTTGGATTGATAAAGCAGTAAGACTTGGTGTTTTCAAGTGAGGTGGGATATGCACCTGTGATATGGTGTCGTCGTCACTGATCGAATGGAATATGTTAAGTTTGTCGGTGCTATGGCTTCTTCGTTTGCATGGGGTCAGAGTATTGTGGAGAAGTATTGAAGAAGCAGCTGTCAGAGACCGTGAGGCGCGATGGTTCAGTACTGGATAAGTATTGATAATGAAGGCAGCTTGAGCTAGATGATCTTCGGAGAGTTTGAAGTCGTGGCAAACTGCTGGATTAAGAACTATAGAGAATGATATTGAATTGAGGCAGCAATTGGGCAGCATACGATGAAGGAAGATATGTGAAAGTGCTAGGCGGTGGTTCCCTCTCTAAAAGGCTAGGTGTAAGGAACAGAAGTCAGGTAGTTGTTTAAAGGAATAAGTTTATCAAGTGTGAGAGTGGAAGCGTAGCACAGGAGTTCAGTGGTAAGGCAACTGCCTATCTTGAGGAAACAAGTTTGAGAGTTTTAGTGGATGGTGATTGGGTCCACGAGCTTAAGTTGAAACGTGGGTTATTTCGGCCGAAGGTTGGATACAACAGGGAGGAGTTGTTAGCAGTGAATTTGAAGATATGGTAGCACATTTAGTAGATGTCCATGAGGAGCGGACAGACTGGTAAAGTTAGTGAATGAGAGCAGGCTTAGGATGGGGTATTGATGTTGCAGAGAGTGTGCATTTCAGCGTCCTTGTAAGGTGTCAGTTGGTGATTTCCACGGGTGGGTTATCTCCTATGAGTAGGTTAGTGAATGCATTGTTGGCAAGTTTCTGCGAGGGATTCTGGTGGCTATTCGGTAGAAGGCAGAATGTGTGAATAGTGCTAGAGAAATTGAGTATTTAGGGAATGCTGACAGGGGAATTCGGAAGAATTGGATGGATTGGTTAAGAAAAATCATGCTAACAAAGGAGAAAGGATCTCAGCAGGGTCTAGAGTGGTGCAAGGAGTAGCTACGGGCTAAGTGGGGGAGTCTCACCACCTGCAATTGGGTTGTAGGATTATATTCTCATGGGGTGGCGGATTGTCGGTGTAATGGCAAGTTATTACAGCTAAGGAAATGAGTAAAATGGTTATTGTGCGTGAGATTTGACGAATGTGTGCAAAAGTTGGCCCTATTGGACCAAGGTTAGGCTTTGGAGGATTCAGAATTTATGCTTAATGCATAGACGAGTTGTAGGGGTAGTGACTCAGTCACGTACTTCATTGAGAGGATGTTCATGCGCTAAAAGAGCCTTGGAGTTGATCGAATTCGGGGCCAGTCAGAGTGAGTGACTCTCAATAGCGGTCCTAGAAAATTTGAAGGTTAAGAATGCGGTGTTTAAGGGTTTCAGGCAGCAGTATGATTAAGAATCGAGCTTTTGCAGTATAATCTCTGAGAAAGGGAAAATGGTTGGAGTGTTCTATGATATTTTTCAACATGCATGATAGTGTTGGGGGAGTGAGAGAAGTAAACTCCAAGGTGTAGCAAGATTATCAGAAGGGTATGAGATGGTTTGTGGGATTGAGATAGCATGGTGTCGTGAGTTAAGGCCACTCGGGATGAGTAAGGATGGAGTTTGTTATGAGTTGAATGGGGTTACTATTGTTTCTGAGGCGAATAAGGATGATTAAAAGAAGATAGATTGGTTAGCCACGGTTGGAATGGCACATGTGCGACAATGATCAGTTCCTTCAATGTGGTTAAGTTATGCATGTGGTTTGTGCCGGCGTGTGCGAGGCTTGTCGCGCCGTAATGGATTTATTTGGAAACATTCAAGTATTATGGCTTGTCAGGTGTAGGCGGATCTCGGAAGGATCATGGGGGTATATACTATTCCTTGAGGATTTCCTATTTTGTGATTACGAGAATTCACTCGTGTGTTGTTGGGGTTTCTATATGACGAGGTGTTCACCCTATTAGTGGTTCAAGAGTTATGATGGAATTTCTGCTCTATCTCATATTGGCATGCAGGTGCAGTAAGTAGTATGTAATTGGAAGTAAGGATCAATATTGCGGTTCGGTGTTGGCAAGGATGTCATGAGCTTGGGAGAGCAAGAAAAAGGGATTTGAAAGTTCAGAGTAGGCTGGTATTATCTTCAGTGTCACCTAAGATTGATATTCGGTGAAAGAGGCTTGTACCCTGGTCGTGAGTTCTTGATTTGTTTTACACCGTTAGTGCGGCCAGTGGTGGATGTGTAGACTTGCTACCTTGTGTGGAAGGTCGTGGAAGCGTGACCACGGGATGATCATATGAGTGTGACATGTAGTCACTTAATGGATTGAAGATTTGGATTGAGTATAAGGAAGTGTAATATTGCTTATTTGAGAATCTATGAATGGAGGGCGTTTGGTTCATTTGGTTGTGGATTGTGGGGTGTTTGTTTCGGCTATGATGGTTGCTCTTGCGTATTATGAGAGGAAGTGGGTTAATATGGACTCAGGTAAGGCTATCAGTCTAGTGCAGTGCGAGCAGAATCGGCTTGAGGGTTGTGAATGGATTCAAATATGATTACAGGCTCTATATGAGTCAGATGTGTTCATTTCGGTATAGCGCTTATCATGGAAAGGTATTAGAACATCAGATGTTGTTCCGTCTTCGTTCATCTCATGTAATATTCTGTTGTGATGCATGAGTTGTGGAAAGGCTTGATGATTTCTTATGTGTTGAGATTTCCGAATAGTGTTGATATTGTGTGAGTAGGATAGCTCTTGGGATTCAGATTATATATATCTCACCCCAATTGTGCTTGAGTTTTGTAGCATATGGCTATATCAGTCTCCCCAGGATGGCATTATGCACTTAGCATGCTTGTGACCAGTATTCAGTATTTTGTGGTAATGAGCAATTTAGCTCGGTGTGTGTCTCCTTATGTAAATTTCATGTGTGGATCGGGTGGCACACCGCCACAAGTATGTTATTTGGATCGTTTTTCACACCGCAACAGTGTGATGTTGAGTACGGTTCCCTATATCTATTTTTCTGATGTTATACTTCCTATTTTCTGAGGAAAGTCCATATTAGTTGTGTGAGTTGAGTAGTCCCTTCCTGAGTCATTTCCTTATGTATCATGTTCAAATTGTGGCCTATTGGCGCTTTGTGGCATCATGTGAGACTATTGGTCATGTCTGGGGTGATTGGTTGTCTGAGCAATTCATACTGGGTAAGACGAGGTTTATAAATCTGGGATCGGCGTGATAAGATTATGTGAAGTATATTACAGGACAATTTCCAGTATTTGGTTAGTAGGAGGTGATGATTTTAGTCAAAAAGGAGAGATTTAATGTTTGGTTAACTCTGCAGTTGGTTAGAATTTTTGTACATCTCCTCTGTCGGTGGTATCGTCAGCATTATAGCAGGATGTGTATATATATATATCATAAGGTGCATTGAGCATCGGAGTGGTGGAATTTTGGCTATTAAGGTTCGGGGAAATGTCATTGTGATTGGATGATGAAATATGCGGTGTATGGCGCTAAATTCAGCAAAAGTATGCAATCATGTTTTGGTACCTCGTGTGGTAGTTGATACAGTGATTATATATCAGAAATAGGTCTGGCAGAGAAATTTCAAGTTTTGGAACTGGGTTCTGAGCTTATTGTATGGATAAAAGAGGATATCTTCAGGTTTGATCAAGCTAACATGCTCAACTAGGTTGTGGTAGCACGGGCAGGTGCACGAGGTGTTAAACAGTGATTTCAGATAACTCCAGAGCAGTTCTCAGCACGTTCGAGGATGAACATCTGTTTAAGTGGGGAGAATGTAACAACCAGACCAGTCGTTTTGAGCTCTAGCGTGTCGTTCAGCAGTTTGAGGTCACGAGCAACTACATTTCTGGTATTATGACTTATAGGTGTGGTCGGAATTGAATTTCGGGAAGTTTAGAGTTAATTTGGAAAGAAATTCTCATTTCGGAAGCCTTAAGTTGGAGAAATTGACTAAGATTGGGATTCTTAGTAAACGACCTCGGAATCAGGATCTGAAGGTTCCAACAGGTTCGTATGATGATTTCGGACTTGGGCGTATATCTGGATCGGGCTTTAGATAACCCGGGAGCGTTTCGGCATATATTGTGGAAATTAGTGTTTTAGAAGAAATTTCATAAGTCTGGGTTGAAGTGCATTTCAGTGATATTGATGTCCGTTTGGGATTTCGAGTCTGGGAATAGCTCCGTATGGTAATTCTGGAGTTGGGAGCGCAACCGGAAATGAATTCGGAGGTCCGTAGGTTATTTTGAAGTCATTTGGCTAAAGATAGAAATTTGAAGGTTTTTGAGAAATCCTACTGGAAGTGGAAATTTTGATATTAGGGTCGGAATGCGATTACGGAAGTTGGAGTAGGTCCGTAATGTTGAATGTGACTTCTTTTAAAAATTTGGGGTCAATCGGACGTGATTTGGTGGGTTCTGGCATCGAATGTAGAAGTTTGAAACTTCAAAATTCATAAAGCTTGAATTGGAGAGCGACTCATGGTTTTGGCATTGTTTGATGTGATTTGAGCCCTCGAGCAGGTCTGTGGGATGTTATGGTACTGATTCATGTGATTGGACGGGGTCCTGGGGGCCTGGGGTGTGTTTCGGGGTGGTTTCGGGTCAATTTTGGGTGATTTACTGTTTCTGGTTTGCTGGTGTTGAGGTTGTTCCTCGCGAATGCGGATGGCCTCATGCGTTCGCAAAGAAGGAAATTTGGAGGGCTGCTGGGTTGGCTTATACGAACGCGGTAAAGGGAGTGCGAACGCTGAGGCCTGGGCTGAGACTTCTACGTGAACGCGGGGCTTGGTATGCGAACACGTAGAAGGGACCTGAGATCTGGGCCAAGGCCGATTGGCCTATGCGAACGCAGGGAGGGGACCGCGAACGCGGAGTGTTGACTCGAGGAAGCTATCCGAACACGTTTCGAGGTACGCGAACGCGAAGAGTAATAATTTGTGGGCCTGAGTTTCTGGGCTTCGCGAACGCGGGGGCACAGATGCGTTCACGATGAAGGCCGTTCTGGGTAGTGAAGTATTTTAAGACGGGAATTGGCCATCTCTTTTCATTTTTCTCATGGCTTGGGCGATTTTTGGAAGGTTTCAAGAAGGGGGCTCCATCATCAATGGCAAGGTAAGCTATCCCCACCTATTGTGAGTTAAATATATGATTGTACATAGATTTAGACATGGAAAATGAGTATAAATTTGAAATTTTGAGAAAAACCTAGAAGTTTGGTAATTTGGATTCTAGCCACGAATTTGGGCATGAAAATTGGAGTAAATTTTATATTTGAGCTAGTAAGTCTATGGGTAGAGTTTATCTTCGAGAAATTTCGGAATCCGGGCACGTGGGTCCGAGGGCATTTTGTTCAATACTTCGAGCGGAGATGAGAATTTAAATAGTCTGAATTTTGACAAGTATTAGGGTATATTTTCATTGGTCTGCCCGTTATGTGGCTAGTTTTTGGAGCGTTGTGCATCAATTGGAGCCATCGGAAGGACTTGGAAGCCGGTTATGTAATTTCGAAGAGAGGCAAGTCTCCTTTCTAACCTTGTGAGGGGAAATTGTCCCCATAGGTGAATTAATTTAATATGTGCTACTATTTGTGGGGGGCTACGTACGCACGAAGTGACGAGAGTCCATGCATAGATACTATTATGTTTATGTCCGGGTAGTCTAGGACCCAAAAACATGTTTTAATTGTTGTATTTGTAATCTTACTGATGAAAATAAAGTGTTTAAAACCTTAGTGAACTTGGTAAAAATGGATTTCTGGAAAATATTGAAATACTATTTTTGTGACCTTTAAAAGAGAAATTTGTCATTTACTTGAGTATTTGTTTTCCCGATGTAGTCGGGGTGGACTGTTTGATTGTGCATGACTGTGTGTGAATGCTTCACAATTTATATTCTGTGAGCGGGGTGATTTCTTCCACTACTCTCATGGGATCGGGCCATACGCCACGACGGGTTAATAGATGCATCTATGGTTCGAGCTGTTCGACCTTTCGGCAGTCCACAGTTTACATTTATGTTGGTTCGGGCCGCTCGACTTGATATTCATGATTAGTGTCACACTTGATTATATTAAATCGACCTCTAGTAAGTGTCAAATTCGACCTCTCGTCACTACCTCTTCGAGGTTAGGCGGGATACTACTGAGTACACGTTGTTTTCGTACTCATGCTACACTTGCTGTGCATTTTATCGCACAGGTACATTCATAGATAGTGGCCCTATTTGATGCAGTGATGTGGCTGACTTGGAGACGTAGACTAGCTGCACCATCCGGAGAGGACCCGTAGTCGGCAGAGTCTTCCTCTATGTATTGCACTTTCATTTTTATTTCTTGTCCAATTTGTATTTCGGACAAGCTTTGTAGAAATTGTAAAATTCTTAGAAATTGCTCATGTACTTGTGTCACCGGGTTCTGGGATGTGTTTGGGGATTTAATTTAATAAATGAAATGGTTTACCTGTCGTATTTATTTAATAAATTTTTATTCGCTATAATGACTTGTAAGTGAAAGGTAACAATTTAAAAAAAAATGTTAAAACAGGAATTTATTTCAGCTAATTAATGATTGGCTTGCCTGACGGTGGTGTCCGGCTCCATCACGACCTTAATAGATTTTGGGTCGTGACAATACTAGTTGCACTCAAATCCGACTCCGAATCGATGTTCAATACTCAAAAATTTACTATATGAAATTTTAGACAAAACCCCCAAATTTTACTTTGAAATCATAATCAAATGCCAAAAACAAAGTTGGATTCATGAAATATAACCAAAATCGAGTATAGAACACCTACCAATCCATATGGTGAAAATCGCCTCCAAAAATTGCTCAAATCCAAGCTCCCAACTCAAAATATGACCAAATGAACAAACCCTCGATAGCAAGTAATTTTGTTCAGTTGTTTTGCCTCGTTTTGTGTGCCGAATAATCCCAAAACTCGATTTTGATGCCTCAAATGGATTCCTTGTGAACTTTCAGTCAATTTAGGCTTTTGAATCACTCCATTTGACCTTATAATGAAGGATATATGTTAGTTTCAATATTTGGAAATAGTGCAGATTTTTAAATATGAAGTCAGTGGCAATGTCGTAATTAATCTGAAAAATATGACAACCTAATTATTTGTAAAATGACCATAAAATCATTATACAATGTCCAAATGCAAAGATTCGTTTTTGCTATAGCTCCATAATTTCGATATGGATCTAATGGTTCAATCAAAATAGAAATTGGAGCCCATTTGCTTAATGTGGTACCGTTTACGCTTGAAGAAACGACGTTGAAACATAAGAAAAATGAGCGCAACACAACCCAAACCTATCCGAAACTCACCTAAGCCCCTCGAGACCCCGTACAAACACACCAACATGTCCCATAATATAACACAGACCTACTCGAGGCCTCAAATCATGCATAAAAATGTTGAAACAACGCATCGCACCTCAAATCAAACTTATTGAACTTTGGAATTTTTAACTTCAAAAATCTCACGACAAAACATATCAAATCAACTCGGAATAAACTCAAATTTTGCACATAAGTCCTAATACATCATGTGGAGATACTCGTGCCCTAAAACTAGCGATTGGAGTACAAAAGAAGCATACATTATTTGCGACCCGCTCACTTACTCTAACAAAGAGGAAAACGACTATAACGACCCAATCAGTCATTTTGAGCTCTAGCACGTCATTCGGAGTTTTGAGTCCTTCAGCAGCTTCACTTCAAGTATTATAACTGGTATGCATGGTCGAGATTGAATTTCGGGAAGTTCAGAGTTGATTTAGAAAGAAAACTCTAATTTTAGAAGCCTTAAGTTGGAGGAATTGACTAAGGTGTGATTTTTGAGTAAACGACTCGGAATCAGGATTGGAAGGTTCCAACAGGTTCTTATGATGATTTTGGACTTGGGCGTATGTCCGGAGCATTTTTCGTATGACCCGGGACGCGCCTGTTCTGGAAAGTTGGTATTTTGGAAGGATTTCATAAATTTGGGTTGAAATGTATTTTAATTCTATCGGTGTATGTTTGGGATTTCAATCCTGGGAATAGCTCCGTATGGTGATTCTGGTCTTAGGAGCATGCTCGGATGAGGATTTGGAGGTCAGTAGGTCATTTCGGAGTCATTTGGCGAAAGTTGAAAAGTTGAAAGTTTTTGAGAAGTTTGATTGGGAGAGGAATTTTTGATATAGGGTTCGAAATCCGGTTCCGGAAGTTGGAGTAGGTCCGTAATGTCGAATATGACTTGTATGCAAAATTTGAGGTCAATCGGACGTGATTTGATAGCTTTCGGCATCGAATGTAGAGGTTTAAAGTTCTAAAGCTCATTAAGCTTAAATTGAGGTGTGATTCGTGGTTTCAGCATTGTTTGATGTGATTTGAAGGCTCGACAAAGTCTGTATGGTGTTTTGGGATGTGTTGGTATAATTGGTTGAGGTTCTGAGGGCTACGGGTGGATTCCGGATGGTCAACAGATCGAGTTTGGACTTGGAAGATGTGCTGGCAGCTGATATCTGGTGCAATCACAACTACGTGAAAAGGGCCGTAGGTGTGACTATGTGGCCGCAGAAGCGACATTTGGACGGAGCTGGGATGGCCGTAGATGCGAGGATGTTTCGGCAGATGCAAGCCCGTAGATGCGAGGAAAGCTCCACAGAAGCGGAATGCGAGAGGAGTAGCTGGGTCGCAGAAGCTGAAAGGAATCCGCATATGCGAAGGCGTAAAAGCGCGTGGCGGATCGTAGAAGAGGTTGCGCAGGAACGTGAAATGGTCCGCAGAAGCGGATTCCACCTGGCTTGAAAGGAACTGCACTTGCGATGGATTTTCCGCAGGTGCGGAAGGTCGGCTGGGCAGATTGTTTTAAGAACGGGACTTGGCCTAGTTTCTTCCATTTTTCATATGGTTGGGGCGATTTTGGAGAGCTTCAAAGGGCGATTTTCATGAAGCAACACAAGGTACGTGATTCCCACTTATTACAAGTCAAATATTTGGTTTGTATAAGGATTTAAACATGGAAATTATTAGAAATTGTTGGGGTTTTGGTAGAACCTAGAATTTGGTATTTTTGGATTTTGACCACGAATTTGGACATGGAATTTAGAATAAATTATATATTTGAGTTCTTGATGCTATGGGTAATATTTATCTTCGAGGATTTAGGAATCCGGGCATGTGGGCCCGAGGGTGATTTTTATCGACTTTTCGAGCGAGGTTGAAAATTATTATAAATTGGATTATAATGAGTATTAGAGTATATATTTATGGATTTGCACATTTATTGACTAGTTTTGGAGCGTTGGGCATCGGTTGGAGTTGTTGGAAAGGCTTTGGAGCCGGTTACGGAACTTCGAAGCGAGGTAAGTCTCCTGTCTAAGTCTGTGAGGGGAAACTACCCCTAGGTAATATATTGAATATGTGTAAACTTGTTGCGGGGACAACGTACGTACAGGGTGATGAGAGTCCGTACGTAGTTAGATTTAGGTTATTGTTCGGGTAGACTTAGGTTCACACCATGTTGTACTTGTACTGTAAGGATTTTCCTTGCTCGTTTAATTCTTTTATTTCGCATTACGACTTGAGACTAGACATGCTTAAAGTGATAGACTTGCTATTGTAGATATTTTGCGAGTTTCATGATTTGCCACGGAATAATGGTGTTCCTCTTATGGATTTCTCACGCGTTATGCATTTTCATCGAACGGTAAAAATTATAACTCACATGTTTGTTCGTGAGTGGGGGTCAAGGACCCGTTTAAGTTTCTTAATCTAATGGGATCGGGCCGTTCGCCTCGACAGGATTTATGTACCACACTCTCATGGGAGCGGGCCGTTAGCCTCGGCAGTTTAATAGATGCATCTATGGTTCGTGCCGTTCGACCCTCGGCATTGCAGAAAGTATGATGGGATCGGGCGTACGCCTCAGCATTTCTATAAAATATCCTCATGGAATCGTGCATAATATTTGGCAAGAGCTAGGATATCAGTGAGTTGTTTCCTTGATTCGAATTATAACAACCTGTATGGTGAGTGTGTGTTTATATATATATATA
>MDKI01202210.1:0-50235 GCA_005239505.1 Nicotiana paniculata | reverse complement strand
AAATTATAAAAATAATTTTCATGCATATAAATGTTTTAAAATAATTATTCAATATTCCAAAAATACAATGAGCCATTTTCTGGTAAAAATAGCACAATAATGTATGCACAGGCTATAATTGCAAAGTTATTGCAATTGTAACCAAAAGGTGTAAATCTGGCCATTTGTGAAATAATTTGAACTTAATATGACTAAAAATAGAAAAATTAAATCATGAAATGTTATAAAGTCATTTTTATGCAATTTGTAATTATTTATGTAAATAAAATACTAGGATAAATTAATTAAAAATCCCTAAGAGTTTAGAAATTATGGGAAAATATCAATTGATGCTAATGTATAGTTTTGGAGGTATATATGCATTTTAAAAAATATTATAGGAAAAAATTGGAGGTATATATGCTTAGTCTTGTGAAGTTGAGGGCAAAGCTTAGCCCGAAAGAAGAGCAAATAGATAGTACCGGAGAGACAGAGCTTAATCTCGGCAAGATTTTGGTACAGGGCTTAGTCCCATGCAAGTGAAGGCAGAGATTAGCCTTATGAAAATATGGAGGCAGGGCTTAGCCTCATGTAGATGGAGACAAATCTTAGTCTCACGCAAGATTCGGGACATGGCTTAGTCCCATGCAAGTGAGGGCAGAGATTAGCCTTATGCAAATATGGAGGCAGGGCTTAGCCTCATGCAAGTGAAGGCAGAGCTTAGCCTTATGCAAATATGGAGGTAGGGCTTAGCCTCATGAAGATGGAGACAGAGCTTAGTCTCATGCAAGATTTGGGATAGGGATTAGTCCCATATAAATGAAGGTATAATCTAGCTTTATGAAGATATGAAGGCAGGGCTTAGCCTTATGCAGGTGGAGACAGAGCTTAGCCTCGTGCAGATGGAGACAGATCTTAGTCTCATGCAAGATGCGAGACAGGAATTAGTCCCATGCAAATGAAGTCAAAGCTTAGTCATATGCAGATATGGAGGCAGAGCATAGCCTCATGCAGATGGAGACAGAGCTCAGTCTCATGCAAGATTCGGGACAAGGCTTAGTCCCATGCGAATGAAGGCAGAGCTTAGCCTTATGCAAATATGGAGGCAGGGCTTAGCCTCATGCAGATGAAGGAAGAGCTTAGCCTTATACAAATGGAGGCATGGCTTAGCCTCATGCAGATATGCGGGATAGGTCTTAGTCCCATACAAAATAGAATAAATAGACGATGATAGCAAAATTTTCTTAGCTGGTAGTAGACTTCAGTATCGCAGTTGTTATGAAGAATGTGACTTTGAAGCATGTATATTCTTTGTTCCTGCATTCAAATAAAAATTGTGAGTTCTGTAAAGGGGGAGGTTGGTTCGTGCCTCCGTCGGCTTGCTTGACTTGCTTTGCTTGGTCTGAAGCTCCTGTTCAAATCATTGGGGGTAGCGTTTGCTAAACAGAGTTATTTCAAAAGCAAGCATGCGTAGTTTTCAAAGTCCTAGAAAAAATATGTTTTTAGAAGATTGACTAGATGAACCAGTGACTGTGACACGATCCGAGACATTGAGACTTCTTTTGCCGTAGAATTTTGAGGGTCCTTCCTCAAAATTCTGCCCCAGTTAGATGGACAAACACCTTTGACTGCTGTACATGCTACGATCGCTGATTTTGCTTCAGAATTTTGAGGATCCTCCTCAAAAGTTTTCCACAGTTTCTGATTATGGGGGACATAGAGATTTTTATTAAATTGTGACCAAACTCACAGGGCTGCCTACGTATCCCCTCTTATACGGGAATCAGATCGAGCATAATTTAATTTACATCATTGCGAAAAAACATAAACAGTTACACATAGTATCGCTTGACTGCATTTGAATTGATTGGCTTTGGCCAGACTTCTCTGTCAATTTTGTGAGTATGAGGGCTCCTCCCGTTAATACTCTGTGAACCATGTAAGGACCTTGCCAGTTGGGAGATAATTTCCCTTTGGCTTCATCTTGATGCGATAAGATCTTCTTCAACACCAGCTGGCCCTGTGAACTGTCTTGGCTTGAATCTTTTGTTGAAAGATCTGGACATTCTATTCTGATAAAGTTGCCCGTGACATACTGCATTCATCCTCTTTTCATCTATGAGGGATAGCTGCTCATAACGGTTCCTTATCCCTTCTACATCGCTGAGCTCAGCTTCCTGTATGATCCTCAAAGAAGGAATCTCCACTTCGGCAGGAATAACAACTTTAGTACCGTAAACCAGTAAGTAGGGATTTGCCACGGTTGATGTGCGTATTGTGGTACGGTATTCCTGTAAAGCAAATGGTAGCTTCTCGTGCCATTGTTTATAATTTTCTACCATCTTTCTCAGTATCTTCTTGATATTCTTGTTGGCGGCTTCTACAGATCCATTCATCTGAGGTCTATAGGCTGTGGAATTCTTGTGCTTGATTTTGAAGGTCTCACACATGGCTTTCATCAGATCACTGTTGAGATTGGCAGTATTGTCAGTGATGATGGACTCTGAAACCCCGAACCGGCAAACAATCCGGTCGCGGACAAAATCTACCACAACTTTCTTAGTCACTGCCTTGTAAGATGCTGCTTCGACCCATTTGGTGAAGTAATCAATAGCTACCAAGATGAACCGATTCCCATTTGAGGCGGTGGGCTCGATTGGACCAATGACATCCATTCCCCAGGCGACGAATGGCCAAGGTGATCTTGTTGCATTGAGCTCATTTGGCGTCACTTTTATCATATTTGCATGTACTTGACCTTGGTAGAATTTTTGGACATACTGGATGCAGTCTGTCTCCATGGTCATCCAGAAATAACCGGCCCTGAGTATCTTCTTGGCTAAGACAAAGCCATTCATATACGGGCCGCAGGTTCCAGCATGTATCTCTTCTAGCAACTTAGAAGATTATTTCGCGTCGACGCACCTCAACAATCCCAAATCAGGAGTTATTCTATATAGGGTTCCTCCGTTATGGAAGAAATTGTTGGACAATCTCCGAAGCGTGCGGTTTCTGAGTATTCTTTGCATGCTCCGGGTATTCTTCTTTTTTCAAATACCTTTTGATGTCATGGAACCAAGGCTTCCCATCTGTTTCTTCTTCAACATGAGCACAATATTTTGGCTGTCTATGGATCCTTACTGGGATAGGATCAATGAAGTTCTTGTTTGGATGTTGTATCATTGATGACAAAGTGGCCAATGCATCGACAAACTCATTCTGAACTTGGGAACATGCCGAAACTCTATCTTCGTGAACCTCTTTCTCAATTCGTGCACATGGTGCAGATATGGCAATATCTTGGAATTCTTGGTGGCCCATTCTTCTTGTACCTGGTGCACAAGCAAATCTGAATCGCCAATTACCAACAGCTCCTGAATAGTCATGTTGATGGCCATGTTCAGTCCTAGGATGCAAGCTTCATACTCTGCCATGTTGTTGGTGCAGGGAAATCTGAGTTTAGTAGATACCGGATAATGTTGGCTAGTTTCCAATACCAAGACATCTCCAATACCGACTCCTTTGAAATTTTCCACTCCGTCAAAGAACATCCTCCAATCGTCGTAGGATTCAACAATATCCTCTCCTATGAATAGAACCTCTTCATAGGGAAAATACATTTTCAGGGGTTCGTATTGTCCTTCCACAGGGTTTTCAGCAAGATGATCTGCTAGTGCCTGTCCTTTGACTGCTGTCTGAGTTACATAAACAATGTCGAACTCACTCAACAGGATTTGCCACTTAGCCAGCTTGCCAGTGGGCACAGGTTTTTGAAAGATATATTTCAGGGGATCCATTCTCGATATGAGGTATGTTATGTAAGCACAGAAGTAATGCCTCAGCTTTTGAGCTATCCAGGTCAAGGCACAACAGGTTCATTCCAGCAGAGAATACCGTGCTTCATAAGGTGTAAACTTCTTACTTAGGTAGTAGATGGCTTGTTCCTTTCTCCCTGTCTCATCGTGCTGCGCCAGAAGGCAGCCGAAGTCTCCATCTAACACTGTGAGGTAGAGTAGCAAAGGTCTGTCTGGCTCAGGCGGGACCAAAACTGATGGTGTTAATAGGTACTCCTTGATCTTGTCGAAAGCCCTTTGACAATCCTCGGTCCAAATAGTTGCAACATCTTTCTTCAACATCTTGAAAATTGGCTCACATATAACTGTGGACTAGGCTATGAACCGGTTGGTGTAGTTTAACCGTCCTAGAAAACTCATTACATCTTTCTTACTCTTCGGCGGTGGTAGCTCCTGGATGGATTTGACTTTTGATGGATCCAATTCCCTCGGCGACTGACAATGAACCCAAGTAACTTTCCGGTAGGGACTCCGAATGCACACTTTGCAGGGTTTAATTTCAGGTTGTACTTCCGCAGTCTGTCGAAGAACTTCCTCAAATCTGCTATATGATCTATGGCTTTCTTGGATTTGATGATGACGTCGTCCACATACACCTCGATCTCCTTATGTATCATATCATGAAAAATGGTAGTCATAGCCCTCATGTAGGTGGCCCCAGCATTCTTTAGACTGAATGGCATCATCTTATAACAGTATATTCCCCATGGTGTAATGAAGTTTTCTCAGCGTCTTCCTCGTCTATCCAAATCTGATGGTAGCCAGCGAAGCAATCTACAATGGACTGGAGTTCATGTCTGGCACAACTGCCTATTAAAATGTGTATGTTTGGAAGTGGGAAATCATCCTTTGGACTGGATTTGTTTAGATCCCGATAATCAACACAGACTCTGACTTTCCCATATTTTTTTGGAACTGACACGATGTTGGCTAACCAAGTTGGGTATTCAACCACCCTAGGGACCTTGGCCTTGATTTTCTTGGTGACCTCCTCTTTGACTTTCAGACTCATATCAGGCTTGAATTTCCTGAGTTTCTGCTTTACTGGCGAACACATTGGGTTTGTGGGGAACTTGTGAGCCACAATAGATGTACTTAACCCAGTCATATCATTGAATGACCATGAAAAGATGTCCTCATACTCTTTCAGGAACTGTGTGTACTCTTCTTTTCCTGATGGTGATAAGTGAATGCTGATGCGGGTCTCCTTGACAGTTTCGGAATCTCCTAAGTTAATTGTCTTAGTTTCGTCCAGGTTGGACTTGGGGTTGTTCTCAAAATCCTCTACTTCCCTGACAATTTCCTCGAGTATGACATCCTTTTCTTCTAAATCACTATCCTTTTGTTCCGTTGCCTCATTACATGTCACAGTTGTCGGTTCATCAAGACAAAAAATAGTAATGCTGTATAGATAAAGATATGAGAGAAAATGGTAATAATAAATATCGATTCATTGAAACATAAAAGCGATTTTTAATAATTTAAACAACGTTTTTGGAATGATGGAGGTTTTACTTAAAACAAATGCAAAAAGGGAAATCATTTTCTTAGAAAACAACAAAATAAACGCTGCTGTTTAGCCTTACTACCCCGGGACTCGTCAGGCCCTGGATGGTTTGACAGTTCAATTCTTGAGGAATGATCCTTTCTCCACAGCTCAGATGGTAGGGCCTTCCTCCTCCTTCTCCTCAACAATTACACAACAGTCCATGTCCTCATCCTCTAGGAACAAGTTCCTCAAGGCGGCCAATGCTTCTTCATCCTCTGATCCTCATATGATGTCAGTCTGCTAGAAAGTCTGACTCAGGTGTGGTACAGGCTGCTCAAGTGGATAGTACGGACCACGCCACGGTGGTGACCAGTCATTGTATTCTTGCCAGGTGTACTGATACCCTAGCCCAAATGTTGTACCATGATGTTTCAACTGTATTGGCTTGGAGATACCCTGAAGGTTTTTGCCAAGACCCTTGCCGGGTTCATATCCTCTCCACGCTAGTATACTTTCTATCTTGCTACTCCACCACTTATCTTTCTCGATTGCATTGAACCACTCGATGTGATGATAAGTTTCACCCCCGAGCCTTCTTCTATTCTCAACCACTGGGATAGTCTGACAGTTGTAAATGGGGTTGCTCCCATCTCCATGGATAATCACCTCCTGATGGTTCCATTCGAACTTCACTGCCTGATGCAAAGTTGATGCCACAACCCCAGCGACGTGTATCATGGCCGTCCCAACAATAGATTATAGGATGCGGATATGTCCAGCACCTGAAACTCGACATCAAACCATGTAGGCCCCGTCTGTAAACAGAGATTAATTTTCCCAGTGGTATCCCTCTAAGACCCCTCAAATGCCTTCATGTTCATGGTCCCTTCTCGTATCTCATACATGCCTTTTCCCATCCTCTTCAGTGTTGTCAATGGTCAAGTATTGAGACTGGATCCCCCATCTATCAGAACTCTGGCAACGAAATCGTCCTCACATTGCACGGTAATATATAGTGCCCTGTTATGATTCAAAGCCTCGGGTGGAAGCTCGTCCTTGTGGAAGGTGATTTTGTGACTTTCCAGCACCTGTCCCACCATATTGGCCATTTCTCCGCCAGTGATATTGTTAGGTGTGAGTACGTGATTTTTACTTATCATATAATCCTACAAAAATCTCAATAAAATAATTGGTTTTATGGATTTTTGTTAAATTTTAATTCTATTTGTGAATTTATTTTTACATTATGTGGCCATAATTCGTCTTTTAAACGTGTAAATAATTTAAGATGACTTAATTAGGTACGTAACCTTTAATTGTTATTTAAATGATAGCGAGATGTAAATTACCTGATATAGAATAGGTTAATATTTAACTTTTTGATTTAATTACTTTTTCTTTAACAAAATTATGAAATTGAACTAGGAGTAAATTAAATGGTGTGATTTTTAATTAAACAAATTAGGATTAGAGCTAATTATTACATTTAGTCTTAATTCTAGGTGAATCTAATTAATTAAGGTAGTTTTTCAAATGAATTAAATGGATCTGGGCCAAGAAGGACCCATGCCCAATTCGTTCTTTAAACACTACCCAAACAACCCAGCCCAAATCCATAACCCATTCGGCCCCCTACACTACCCAAATGACGCCGTTTCATCCCCTCAAGCCCCCTAGCCGTTGGATCTTATTGATCCAACTGTCCTGAACTAAGGACCCCTTTTAGTATATATTAGTTCCAAATACCTCATACCCCCAATTCAAAGTATTACACCCCCTCAGAGATACACACCCCCTCCCTGTTCGTCTCTCTCTCTTTTCTCTAAAGACATGCCCGGAACCACCGTCCTCCGCCTACCAGAAATCGCCTCCGGCGGCGGAGCATCACCAAATGACCCCAAATTGTTACCAGACCATCTCCTCCTCCTCCTCCTCCTCAGTCACCTCCCATCATCCGTTTTCCCAAAAGCTCAACCGGAAGCAAGTAATGTTAGATCTAGAAACGGTCAAAACCCCTTGTTGAAGATGATTCCAAGCGGCTCTGTGACTCAAACTCACATGAGTCGATGGCTCTTGACAAGAGCCGTCGATTCATGCGAGTGAAGGTCACTTTTAGAGGTCGTCGGGTCCGGCCAAATTCCGGCAAAGTCACCAGAGTTCGTCCAAATCCCCCTCACTGGTACCCCCCTTTCTTTTAGCATCTCCCCTTTAATTTTTCAAAAAATCAGAATATGAGGGTCACTTTGGCCGTCTGTGTTCCCTGTTGATAGATCCCTGTTTTCGTCCATGATTCTTGTTAAGATGTTACTTCTCTCCTCTAGTATTCTTGTTCTGTCGGATTAATTAAACCTTTAAATGCATGTGTTGATTATGTAATAACCATTTTAGGGTTACATTATCTCTATCAAGAGCTGATTAGGCAAATCGATTAGTTTAGGTACCACTTTACCTGTGTACGTACTGTTTTTTTTAGTTTAATATTGATGCCATAAATTCAAGTGTTGATTAGGATTCTACATGTTCCCTGAAATTGATTATTAGCCATGGCCCTTAATTTACTGTCTTATAGATTTGGTTGAGTCCAGTTGCTTATTTAAAATGCGATTTTTGTTCTGTTTGGATCTTTCACCTGACTGCTACCCCAACTCCAAATGTGTACATGTTAGGTGTATCTAAAATGGTGATTGATTAAGTTAACTAACCTAAAATTTGACTTGGTTAGCTGCTAATTTTAGTCCAACCTTAGTTAGTCTCCTAAAGTTAATTAATCAAGTAATTATGAATTGATTAGGAATTGATTATACTTGATACTTAAAACAAGTTAGCTGATTTGCGATTTCACTTAAGGTTAAAGTTAATCACTCAGTTCAGATAATTACCTATAATTGCTAGATAAGCCTAATGAAATTGTCTAAGCAAATTAACTTAACTAGCTACTGATTTTCAGAATAGGTCTTTTAATCAACTAAGTCTCAATCAATTAATTGAGTTGATTCATCTAACCTAAGTTCTTAAACAAATTAGTAATTGAGCGCCCTTAACTAATTAGGTCCTAATCCTATCTAAGAATAACTAATTAGGTTTAATTAACTAAAGCGAGTTATGTGCCTAACTAACCCAAGTTAATAGATAACCCAAGCAAGTGACCCTGGTTACCTAATGGTAATTGCAGGGACTTCAAGAGGTATGTTAGGTAATGTAGACTTAGGAAATCAAAATTTTAAGGGTAGAAGGGTCTTCTAATAGGTAAGAAGGTTCTAGCATAGGGGCAACTGTCCCAAAGATAAGGTTGATAGCTGCCCTATGTACTATTTTAAGCCTTTTGGGTTGGGAATATACTAAAGGATATCCCATTTCCAAATATCCTATAAATAGACCCCCCTCCCTTTAGACTAAATAGATTTTTGACACTCTGAAAATTCACTCTACACTCTGAAACTGCCTCTTTAAATACTGAACACTGGAAACGAAAGAAGAGAAAAATCAGAATAGTTTTTCTATTCAAAATGTCCAAAATAAATCAGTAGAAAGAAATCTGGTTTCTCAAGAACTCTTCAAGGTTTCCCGTGGGTCTTCTAAGGTTGTGGTTTTCTCTGATTTGCTTCTGATTTTCTGAAATTCATTTGGTTTAGGTTGTGGAGCTAGGGTTAGTTTTTTGTTGCTGTTTGCTGCTGCTGAATCATCCTTCTTTTTGCTGATTATTGTCCATACTTGACCTTTATTTGGTCAAGCCATTTTGCTGCTTTTCTATTTAAAAGGTATGTATCAGCTCATCTATTCTTAATGAAACTCTTGGATCGGAATCTTCATCTTCTACTCACTATATGAACTAGTTATTCTTGATAAACGAAGTTGCCTCTTCAGTTTTTTAATGTAAATGTGATTGTGTAAATGTTTATTAGCATGATAATGAATCTGTGAGTGTGCCAAATACTGTTTTGATGTTAGTATGACTCTTGCTGGTATATGTTGTTTGCTTCAAATTATATGTACATAAATATGTTTAATACTCATATTTCTATATTAGGTAATAAGCTGCACTAGGAGTGCATGAATATGCTTTTGATTGATTCTCCTTGATCAATGAAGGGATTCAACAAGCAAGACTCTAGATATCTAGATATTCTTATGGAACATCACTAGGGTAGATGAATTCGACCCTCTATAATGGTCAAGTTCACCCCATATTAAGTGCTTAAAACAGTAGCTTATCACCCTTTAATGGTATGAAATAAGCAATCAACAAAGGCTGTAAAATAGTGAATCTGAATCCTTCAAGTGGTTAGGTTCATTCTTTAATAAATGCCTAAAAAATCAAAATCATAGAACAATTATGAGTTGAATATGACCTTTATGGAGTTGAATCTGACCCTTTTCTATGGTCAGATTTAGTCCATAAAAGGAAAGAACCTACTCTGTCAGAAATGGTGTAAGAACATCATCAAGGTTGAGTCAAGCCTTTTTCATGGTATGACTCATCCTACGAATGCTTGAAAGTCTATTGTTACTACTGTCCAAATAGCAATTTTTGGACTTATAGTTTAAGATGCTCTTATTTGTGTTCTCTTGGTCATTAAAGAGACTCAGTAAGTAAGTTCTCCATAGAGATATAAACTTAGGTTAATGTTGGCATTATGGGATTAAAAGTCTAACCCATTCATGGTCAGATTCACCCTATAATAATGTATAAACAATTATAGAGTAGTTGGATTATCATTACAAAAGGTATTAAGACAGGAATCTGAACCCATAAATGGTCAGATTCATGCCTTAAGAAATTCCTAAGAGTAGTTAAGTCATTGTATGAATTCAGGCCATAATCTGTTGAATGATCAAAGGGTTAATGGGTTTGCATCCCCGGAGCTGAACTTGACCTCTTTATGGTCAAATTCATTCCAAGAAGAGTGCACAAAAGTAGGTTCTGTCCTTTAGAATTGACACTATTGCATGATTAGGATTAACCTGACCCAATAATGGTCATGCTGCCTTACAACATGCCTAGAATGTGTTTGTTAAGTTAGTCGTCTGGTGATTAAGAAAATAGACAGAAAAATATAGATTTCAAAGCCTCCAGAGGCCGGCTCGCACAGGAGCAATGTTGTTCTCTCTTTATTTGTTACTTATTGTTTTCATTTTAGGAAATTGTATTTCATAGTGAAATGATAATGTAATAATATAATTTTCTTTTCTTTGTATTTTTAGTTGTAAATATGGACTAGATACTGTAAACTATTATTTTCAGTTTTCTTACTTTTCTTGCTAAATCCAGAATTGGGCCAGCTTGATGAAACAACCCATTAAGGGTTTAATCAAGTTTAACTCCTTAGGCTATCGGGCCATGAGGGAGTAGACGGGCCCAAGGATTAGAGTTATCTTCTTTAAGAAGTAGTATGGTGAGAGTAGACGTTCGATTAAAAGTATGAATTTATATCCGAATTAGTCTATATGAAAATCTCCCTGTATATCTGCGAGAAGTTTGGAATCATGTTATTTCAGATTCTGTAAATTTCAATATGAATAGAAATTGGCGATCCAAAACATTTTTAACTTATCTCACATTCTTTAAATTTTTCGAAATAGATGTATGGATATTTGTCCCTTAAAAATACGTATAAATCCCGATTTTAGATTTGTGTTTAGGCTGTCTAAAAATAGACAAAAACTGCTAAGTGTGAACTGGTAAAACCTGTTTCTGCCATGCTATTCTTTCAAGATTGCAAATTTTTCATAAAGAACAATAGATAGTTCTAGCTTACCAATTCAAGGCCGAAAAACAGTAAATAAGGTGTTTGTATGCTTATAGGTGTATGCATGAATGAATATTTATTTTGACTGCCATGTTTCTTATTATTCACCAAACTAGAAAGTAAAGACCCTTACGACTTAACTGAATTTTCTAAACTAGTGACCTTCTTACAAACTAGCCACAATTAGGATTGGCCAAAAGAGTTGAAATAATTTGGGGCTAAAATATGGCCATAGCCCGAAACCTCCTGTCCTCAGACTAATGAATATCATTTTAGGTGATCTTCTATGTAGAATGAGACCTTTAGTTTGAAATTTGATAAAATCGAATATTACCTCAAAATTACAATAAACTACACTCGGGAGTGGCAATTCATGCCCCTACCCTCAACTCCAAACATTAACAAAATGTACATAGCAACCACGGGTGCATTTCATGTGACGTGTTTGCCGTGTGCTCAAAACAACAAGTGCACTCCATCGTGACTTGTTTAAGATAAATCCATAAACTTCCTAATCGATCTTAAAACTAAAACGCTCTTTCAAAAAATAGAAAACATAAAGAATGATCGAACATTGCCTCAAATAGGTGTTATTAAACCATCATGGCCATAATCCTGACTACGTAATCTACACTCGGGTGCGAGAACTCATGTACCGGGCTTCAACTTCAAACTATATTAAAATCACGTGTTGCAATTTCGGGTGAATTTCATGTGGCGTAATTGTAACATGTCCAAAAGCACAACAAGTGCACGTGTTCGTGACTTGTTTTCAAGATGAATCCATACTTATCAAAAGCGGTTAAATTTCAAAGAGTTTAAATCTACAATAGGCTAAAACACGTAAACAATTAGATAATTTAGGCCAAATATTAATAGTTAAGCGACCGTGCTAGAACCATGGAACTCGGGAATGCCTAACACCTTCTCCCGGGTTAACAGAATTCCTTACCCGGATTTCTGGTCGCAGACAAATCAAAACAGAGTAAAAAATTCCTCAGTTTGGGATTTTTAAAATCACACGGTATCCCGGAACATCGTTAAAAATCCGGGTGGCGACTCTGAAAACTAATAAATCCCAAATCCGAATAATGTCACTTAAAGTGGAAAAACTCCCTTTATTACCCTTTATTAATTAGAGGGTAGTGAAAAATGAGGTGTGACAGCTCTGGCGACTCTGCTGGGGACAACGAACCCAGAATCTCTGGTTCAGGTTTCAAGAATTCGAGCTTATATAATTGTTATGTTTTGGATTTCCTTATCTGATTTTATGTGTTTAAACCTGACGTTCTAATTTCCATATTTACCGCTTTGATATTTATCTGAATTGCATATAAACTGTGCCGAAACCCTTCTTCTCTCTGAGTCTTCTATATCATCTGGGAAGTGTGCACTTCGTGTGACTTCTTTTCTCTTAGAGTCATCAAAATTTTAGAACGAGGTACGGACAAGTTGCAAAGCCTGTGAAGCTTCTGTCTTCCTGGTACGCTGCCCCGACCTCGGCTCGAGCTGTCCGCTCGGGTAAGCCTTGTCTAGAACAAAACCCCAGGATATAAACCTATTATAACATAGCCTCATGCCGGATCCCTAGTAGGAACGCTTATTTGCATCATGTGCATTTGACTTAGGGGACTCAACACAGGGGTTGGGTCCGTGTAGGACATGTGTACCCAAAATAAAAGACTATCCTGATGCATCTTACCTGTTATGTATGCATTTATTTGTTTCGGCTTGTATGTTGACCGGCTAAAAACAAAAACAAACAGAAAAACCAAGAGTAATGTAGAATAGAAAATTCACCTTGTTTTGAAAATCCCTATATTTGAAATATCCCGAAACTCTGCCAAAATTTCTGAAAAATGAAGAAGGAAAATAATATTCCAAAACAAAGTGAGTAGATGTATATTTTTAATCAGTCAAGATTTTTCTGAACTACGCCTTGTTTGATTCTAACCGGTGTGAGATACGTAGGCAACCCTCATCGGGTCCAACCTTATTTTTTCAAAAGATATGGTCCTAAATAAAATTAGGTGACACCATTCTTGCATAAATAGCCAAGTTGCCCAAACGGGGTGCCGAAAGGCTATTTTTGCAAATATAGCCACCTACGGTATTTTTCAAATTTTGACCCAATTAGCGAGCACAACCCTAAAAATTCCTATCCGAAGTATTGAAGGGCCGTATTCACAAAGATGGTCCACTTTATTTATTACAAACTTTTTGCAAAAAAATAACACTTTTTCTCATTCAGTCAAAATTTTTGTGGTTTTTAATCAGAACAAATGTGCACGATGAATACAGTTGAAAACATTCCCTTTGGGGCCGTCGAGGAAATCCCCTTGGGACTCCATATGTGGTGGGGAAACTTGGGGGAAGTTAGTAGAAAGTCTGCTGTAAAATCTTTAGGCGGACTTACTAGTCTTCTAAAAATCAAGCCAAGGTTGGACATCGTCGAAGCTCTAGTATCGTTTTGGGATCCCGCCCACAACGTGTTCCACTTTTCAGACTTTGAGTTGACACCCACGCTAGAGGAAATAGCGGGGTATGCCGGTCTCGGTGACAATCTTAGAAGTCGGTATCTGGTGGCACCCAGGGCGGTAACTCCACATAAGTTCTTGGATCTTTTGAACATTAGTCGGGACGTCCAAGACCCACACCTATCCGAAGGGTTCTGCACTTTCTATTTTCTTTACAAACTTTATGAAGATCCTCGGGGTTATGAAGTGGAAAACATTGGTCTAACTCACAAGAACCATGCTAAATGGGAAGCCCGCCGGGGGCTAGCTTTCGTGGTAGCGTTCCTGGGCACCTTAATCTGCCCAAGGAGTGACGGACTCATAGATATCGGACTGGTGGCGATGGCGGATTTCATGATAAAAAAGTCCAATGGCACCCTTATACCGATAGTTTTAGCTGAGATTTACCGCGCCTTGATGATTTTCCAGTCTGGAGGAAAATTCTTTGAAGGCTGCAATCTGCTCCTACAAATTTGGATGATCGAGCATCTCTGCCACCTCCCAAGCTACATGAACTACGTCTTAACCGGTTTGAATTTTATCTAAGAACATGGTACTCGGGTAGAAGGCCACAAATTTCCTGAGGGCACAGAGGCCTGGCACTCACATTTGAGTTCATTGACTGCCGACCGAATCGAGTGGACATTCGAGTGGCTCCCTGTCAGCGAGGTTATCAATATGTCTGCTGAGGTGTGATATCTTTTGTTAATGGGTCTTCAAAGCATTCAACCATATGCCCCACATCGGGTCTTACGGTAGTTGGGAAGACAACAGTGTGTTCCACATGATGAGGACTTAATCCAACAAGCCATTGAGTTATGTCCGAGAGCTGCATTTCCTGAAGGCAGGGTCCGTCAAATCTGGAACGAGTGCAGATTTTTAGAACCTCAGACTCGGGTAAAAAATTTATCCAAGGGGAAGTGGATCCCGTCTACACTTCTTGGTATAGGAGAAGAGGCAGAGAGCACCAAGAACCGGAGCGACCTATGAAAAGACCTCACGTGCAGCATTTTACTGAGTAGACACAAAAACAATGGGTTTTGTTAGAGAAGGAAAACAACTACCGGGCTACAATAAGTAAACTGGAGGCCCAGATCAGAGAGCTCAAATTTGAAAACACTCTACAAACTGCTGCAGCCGAAGGAGAAAGAAACATGTTGAACAAAGAAAATGAGGCCCTCCGGGCTCAGATCCAAAAAATGAGGATAGCCATTAAAAACTTGAGAGAAACAGAGCTGACGAAAGGCTAGTCACCAGCCTCAGGAAAAAGTTGTGTAGCTATGGTGATGACCTGGACAAAGCCGAAGAGGATTTGACCCAAGTTTGAGCAAATTGGCAAAGAATACAGAAAAAAGAGCAGAATTCGTGCAAAAAATGAAAAGAAAGCATGACCAAAGAGTTATGGGCTTAAAATAAAGGATGGCCACCTTTGAAAATGAAACGGCCAAGCAAGAAAAAAGATTTAAGGCAGAAAGGGAACAATGATACGCCATGATAGCTCAGTTGGAAGACGAATTGCAACAATGGCAAGAGCAGAGTCACAACGACGCCCAGGTTTTAGAGGCAAGATCCCAGCAGATCGGGCATCTACTTCAGGGAAAAGGTATCATCGGGCAAAGAGTCTGGGATATAGCTGATTACATTGTCACCAAATGCCAGGAATGCGAAGATATGACTCGGACCACCTTCTTCTCAGCGGTAATGATCTTCGTCTACAAGATAATGGATGAATTATTCCGCCTCCAGCAAGATATGGTACGCAGGCCCGTGGCAAGGCCAAATGATTTCCCACTGGTCCCTGGAGCATTGGAAGCACTAATGTACTCTTGATGTTTTCTCGAGTCTGTATTTTGTTTTCCTATTACAGTCCTGTCTAAGTCCACTGTAGCTTTTACATTTCCAAGAAAAGTATGTGTTGAGTCTGTTTTGTAATTTTAAAATTTCCAAAAGTGGGCTAAAAGTTTTTGTAATCGGAAGTATTTTTTTTCTAATGAATGAAAGTTTTAGAAAAATGTTTATTTCCCTCAGATTTATCCCTTGAACTACGTGATGATCTGATTCACGCGGCGCCGTGATACGTAGGCAATCCACATAGGATTCGATCATAAACTTAAGAAAGGAAACCGAGTAAGGAATAAAAGAACAGAAAATAATAACAAAAAGAAGGAAAAGAGTGATAAAATGACAAAGAAAAGGGAAAAGTTCAAAACTGAGAAATAAAGCCGGGATGAAATACACAACTGTTGCAAAACATATAGAAAGCATTTAATTTCCTAGGTGCATTGCATACCCCAAACATGCGATTCCCTATGTGATAAATGCTTCAACCTAACGTTTTGTTGGTTCAATCTTAAAAGGTGTTTTTAGGTTGTTGGTTTTGCGGTAACATGGCTTCCCATCCTTACTTCACTAGATAAAAAAGGATCACAAAAATGACATCCGAAAGTCACTTATCAATTGTCAACTCTTCCGTGGAAGACCTGAATCCAGCCATCCCAACATTTGAGTCAGCAACAGCTGAAGAGAACAGGACTCTGCATTGCCGCATCCTGGAAATGTGGGATGCATGGTCCAATGGTAGGAAACCGCCCAGTACCATCCCGTGTTTCCAAGAGATAATTCCCAGGACAGGTGGGACCTCCAACATCCTCATAAGTTACCCAGCCACGCTGTTTGGATATCCAACTATGTCGGCTCACTTTGCCGGAAGGCCTTCTAAGGTTCTCCCTAGGCCCTGTTTTCCGGTGTGTCTTCCAACATCTTCACCGCACTACCAATCTCTACCATGACTCCACCGACTTTCTCTGGGCCAAGCTTCGAGCCACCAACATTCACATTCCAAACACCGTCCGTCCATCTGGATACCACTCATGTTATTCCCAATTCATACCCCCAACAACCTCAGTCTGAGGTCACTTTGGGACAATATAAGAAAAGCCTCGAGCACGAAGAAATGGCTCGGAAAATGAAGAGTATTGAGCAGAGCCTCGAGAATATATAGGGGATGAGCGAGCAGAAAATTGTCTCCTATGCAGACTTGTGCATGTTCCCGCACGTCCACTTGCCTCTCGGGTTTAAAACCCCAAAGTTCGAAAAATATGATGGACATGGGGACCCTATAGCTCATCTGAAAAGGTATTGCAACCAGCTCCGGGGAGCAGGTGGGAAAGAGGAACTTCTCATGGCATATTTCGGAGAAATCTTGACCGGCATTGCATCAGAATGGTACATGGACCAGGATATATCCCGCTGGCACATGGGATGACCTGGCACGGGACTTTGTTCGGCAATTCCAATACAACGTGGATATCGCTCCTGATAGGAACTCTCTATCCAATCTCAAAAATAAATCCTCAAAAAGTTTTAGAGAGTACGCCATTAATGGCGCGAGCAGGCCTCCAGGGTCAAACCTCCGATGGATGAGGTTGAAATGGTCAGTGTTTTTCTACAAGCATAGGAAGCTGATTACTTCCAAAATATGATGTCCTCCATGGGCAAACCATTTGCGGAAGAAATCAAAATTGGAGAAATGGTTGAGAATGGCCTAAAGACCGGTCGTATCCTGAGCCAGTCGGCCATAAGAGAAACCTCTCAGGCCATCCAAAGTAGATCTGGTAGTGCAGCCAACAGAAAGAAGAAAGAAGAAGGGGCCATGATGGCTTCCGATGTCAAGAATTCTCGGCAATACCCACGTCCATTTCCCAACACCACTATCCTCACCAAGATGCAACTTATACTACTTCCCCTTTTCCCTATGTGGTGATGAACGCTCAGCTGCATCCCAGGCAGCAACAACAACACAACCAGAACAGAACTCCACCCCCAAGAAATAACTATCTTCCCCCAGCTCCATATAATCCACGCCCTCCCCAAAAAATCTATCCATACAATACCTACCCCCGTGAACCACTGAGGAGACTTAACTTCACTCCTATCGTTGAGCCGTATTCAAGCCTCTTCCCAAAGTTAGTCCAGATGGGGCTTTTGCAGCCCGTACCTCCGACCAGGCAAAAACCAACATCAGCATCATACAAGCCGGGAACCAATTGTGCCTACCATTCCGGAGCAGAAGGGCACGACACGGAGGAGTGTTGGACCCTCAAACGAATCGTGGAAAACCTTATAGAACAAAATAAAATGGTGTTAAGGGATGAAAAAGCTCCCTATGTGATGAACAATCCATTGCCCACTCACAATAATGGGCTCGTCATTGGCATGATTTACGAAGACTAGGATTTTGATCCATCTTTAAAAGCTATCATCGCCATCGCAGATGTGGAGAAAAAGCCCAAGGCAGCACCCAAACCAGTCAAGGAAATGAAGAAGACTAACCTCTTCCCCCAAGCCACGGGGAAGGATGAAGCCAAGACAAATATGGGACCCTCTAAAGGCGTTGTTCTTTACGTCCCCAAGGCATCCAGGAAGGAACAAAGTGTGTTAAGTCCTCCCAGAAGGTTACAATTCAACAAATCAACGATGAACGGCCCAAAAATGTACGTGCCAAAGGGGACGGATGTGGCGCGGGGGAAAATACTTTCACCAAGGCTGAATGAGCCCGTGGTTATTAGCCGCACGTCGCAGACTCCCATGAGGAATACTATCGCTTTCCCCTGGAATTACAGCAAGACGGTGGTGACGTACAAAGGAAAAGAAATTACTGGGGGAACGAGTGAGATAAACTCATAAGAGAAATAACTCAACTTGGAAGAACTGAACAAAAGCAAGCAGAAACGCTTTCCGCCTAAGAAGCCGATCAGTGCCGGAGAGGTAGAAGAATTCTTCAAAAATATGGAAACCTCTGAATACACCGTAATTGAGCATCTCAGAAAGTTCCCCACTCAGTTCTCACTTCTATCCTTGCTGATAAGTTCGAATGAGCATCAGAAAATCCTGATAAAAAAACTTAATGAAGCATATGTTCCGGCCGAGACCACAGTTGAGCAAATGGAAGGAATGACAGAACGATTTTTCAAAGTCAACCGGATCTCATTTAGCAAAAATGACTTTCCTCCAGAAGGGGCTTCCCACAACAAAGCTCTCCACCTAACTGTTAAATGTGAAGGGTACTATGTGAAAAGAGATATGGTGGAGGCGGATCTGGGGTTGATATTTGCCCTCTCTCGACCCTACAAAGAATGGGATCGGGACTGAGAGAATTAGGCCCAACAATGTATGCGTCCGCGCATTTGATGGAATCAAGAGAGACACAATCGAGAGATTGATTTAGTCTTGAAAATCGGCCCTGTAGATTTTGAAGTGACATTCCAGGTCATGGATATGGATACTTCCTACAATTATCTCCTAGGAAGGACTTGGATCCATGTAGCGGGGGAAGTGCCATCTACTCTCTACTATATGGTTAAGTTCGAGTATGAAGACCAGGAAATTGTGGTCCATGGAGAGGACGAGCAATCTATTTACAGGGATCCATCAGTCCCATGCTTGGAAGCAAGAGAAGGCAGCGAGCACATAGTCTACCAGGCTTTCGAGATTGTTGTTGTGGACCAATATGAGAAAGGAACCCCGTGCCCTCAACCCTTCGTATCAAACACATCAATTATGGTTGCTAGAGACATGATTAAACATGGGTACACACCTGAAAAAGGGCTCGGGTTGTCCTTGCAAGGCATTAAAGAACCTATCACCTTGCCTACCAGTAAGAAGTTCTTCGGCATAGGGTTTCAAGCTACTCCCGACGATGAATAATGGGCTGACCAACGTAAGAAAGATGGTTGGGTATTGCCTCATCCGATCCCGCACATCACTGAATCATTCGTTAAGCCAAAATACGTAGAGGAGGAGGAGGCTTTCACGACCGAAGAAATTGAAGAAATCTGTGGAGCAATGAGACAGATTTTGTATGAGGCTCATATGGTCTAACCAGGAGAAGGCTCTAGCACTGCTGAAGTGCAGTATATGGGGCGTGATGCCAAGCTCCAAAATTGGAAGGCTACTCCATTCCCCGTCAGGCGGGAGTCCCGGTAGTTCAGTTTTTCCATCTTTCCTGCACTATAAGTTATTTTAGGGTGTAACTCAAGTGTTTTTAATTTCTTGCCTTTTGAATTCCGATGTAAACCCTCCTATGTTCAAATTCAATGAAATGAAATCAAAATTTCATTGTCTATTATTCTTTCTGATTTTTGTTTATTTTTCTTATTTTTCAGTCCTAATAATGCGGCCTTAAAAAACATGACATGCTTGCGGACTTCATGCTCTGATCTTAATATGCTGTCTAACCTCGAAATAATGAATCAAGAACCGGAATATGATGAAGAAGAGGTTTTTAGGGAAATAAATCGAGAATACAATTCGAGAATAAGCCTAAGCCGAACTTAAATGAAACATAACCCGTTAACTTGGGTAATGCAGAGGAGGTTCGAGAAACCATGATAAGCATCCACACTGATGAAAGAACTAGGGACACCTTGATTCAACTCCTATTTGAATTCAAAGACGTGTTTGCTTGGTCCTATGACGACATGCCCGGATTAAGTGTGGACTTGGTGGTACACAAATTGCCGACCTACCCCGGTTATCCACCTGTCCAACAAAAGCAAAGGAAATTTAAAATAGACATGAGTGAAAAAATCAAAGAAGAGGTCGCTAAACAACTAAAATCTGGAGTAATCCGAGTGGTCTAATACACTACTTGGCTGGCCAATGTGGTTCCGGTACCTAAGAAGGACGGAAAGGTTCGAGTATGTGTCGACTACCGAGATTTGAATAAAGCGAGTCCCAAAGATAACTTTCCACTGCCAAACATACATATCCTATTCGACAATTGTGCCAAACATGAGGTATAGTCGTTCGTCGATTGCTATGCTGGATATCACCAGGTGCTGATGGATGAAGAGGATGCAGAAAAGACAACCTTCACTACACCCTGGGGAACCTACTGTTACCGGGTCATGCTATTTGGTTTGAAGAATGCTGGGGCAACTTATATGAGGGCCATGACTGCCATATTCCACGACATGATGCATTAGGAGATTGAGGTGTATGCGGATGATGTGATTATTAAATCCAGGACGCAAGGTGACCATGTGCAGCATTTGAGGAAATTCTTCGAACGCCTGCGTAAATATGATCTAAAATTAAACCCATCCAAATGTGCTTTCGGAGTTCCATCTGGAAAATTACTGGGGTTTATAGTCAGTCGACAGGGCATCAAGCTGGACCCGACAAAGATAAAATATATTCGGGATCTCCTACCTCCAAGAACCAAGAAGGAGGTCATGAGTCTGTTTGGGTAGGTTGAATTACATCAGCAGGTTCATCACTCAGTTGACATCCACATGTGAGCCTATATTCAAGCTATTAAAGAAAGATGCAGCCATCAAATGGACAGCCGAATGCCAGGACGCTTTCGACAAGATCAAAGAAAATCTGTCGAAACCGCCAGTGCTAGTCCCCCGGAACCAGGGAGACCTTTGTTCTTATACCTGACGGTGTTAGAAAATTCCTTCGGGTGCATTCTCGGGCAGTATGACGCAACCGGGAAGAAAGAGCAAGCCATATATTACTTGAGCAAGAAGTTCACAAGCTACGAAGCCAAGTATACTCTGTTGGAAAGAACTTGTTGCGCTCTAACTTGGGTTGCTCAGAAGCTCCAACATTATTTGTTGGCTTATACCACCTACCTCATCACTAGGCTGGATCCTTTGAAGTACATATTCCAATGCCCACCAGGAGATTAGCAAAATGGCAAATCCTGCTCACAGAATTCGACATTGTCTATGTCAACCGCACAACCATGAAAGCTCAATCCTTGGCCGATCATCTAGCTGAGAATCCGGTTGATGACGAATACCAACCTTTGAGCACTTATTTTCCAGATAAGGAGGTCAATTCCGTCGAAGTAATCTTAGAAGGCACTGACACTTGGAAAATGTTCTTCGACGGAGCAGTCAATGCAAAAGGTATTGGGATAGGGGCAATCTTGATTTAGCCTATATGACAACATTATCCTGCCACGGCCCGCCTCCATTTCTTCTGTACAAACAATGCTGCTGAATATGAAGCTTGTATAATGGGCATGAACATGGCCATTGACATGGATGTGGAAGAATTATTGATCATGGGGGATTCCAATTTGATCATCAAGCAGGCTCAGGGAGAGTGGGAAGCTCGAGATGTTAAGCTCCTTCCCTACAGACAACATGTGGAGGATCTTAGCAAGCGATTCAAAGCTGTCGAGTTCAGATATATTCTTCGGTGCCACAACGATTAGCCGATGCGCTGGCTACCCTAGCTGCAATGCTGCCATATCCGGATAATGTTCGCATAGACCCGTTGGAGATTCAAATCAAGGAAAGACATGGTTATTGCAACACGATCAAAGTAGAACCCGACGTCCAACCATAGTATCATGATATCAAAAGATTCTTGAAGACAAAAGAATATCCAGAGCAGGACAACGGAGATCAAAAGAGAACAATCTGAAGGCTCGCCAGCAGTTTCTTCCTAAGTGGAGAAGTACTGTATAAAAGGACTCCCGATCTAAATCTATTAAGATGTGTAGACGCCAAAGAAGCTGAAAGGATTATGAGCAAGGTGAATTCAAGAGTATTCGGTCCTCACATGAACGGGTACGTCCTCACAAAGAAAATCTTGCGGGCTGGGTATTATTGGATGACCATGGAGAAAGATTGTTTCGGTTTCGTCCGGAAGTGCCATAAGTGTCAAACACATGGCGACTTAATCCATGCACCACCATCAGAATTGCATCCTATGTCAGCACCCTGGCCGTTTGTTGCCTGGGGAATGGATGTCATCGGGCCAATTGAGCCAAGGGCCTCAAACGGGCACATATTCATCTTGGTTGCTATCGACTATTTCACAAAATGGGTCGAGGAAGTCACGTTCAAAGCTGTCACTAAGAAAGCAGTGGTGGATTTCGTGCATTCTAATATCATATGTCATTTTTGGTATCCCAAAAACTATCATTACCGGCAATGCCGCGAATCTAAACAGTAACTTGATGAGGGAGGTATGTGAACAGTTCAAGATCACACACCGCAACTCCACCCCTTACCGGCCCAAAGCCAATGGCGCCGTTGAAGTAGCAAAAAAAAACATCAAGAAAATTCTCAGGAAAATGATTCAAACATCCAGGCAATGGCACGAGAAGCTGCCTTTTGCATTGTTGGGGTATCGCACGACCGTGCGCACGTCGGTTGGGGCTACTCCTTACCTATTGGTTTATGGCACTGAAGCCGTAATACCCGCAGAAGTTGAAATTCCTTCCATTCGGATTATTGTCGAAGCAGAAATTGAGGATGATGAATGGGTCAAAACCCGAATGGAACAATTAACTCTGATTGATGAGAAAAGGATGGCCGCAGTGTGCCACGGGTAGTTGTACCAACAAAGAATGACCCGCGCTTACAACAAGAAAGTTGTGACCTAGGAATGCGGAAACATGTCTTAAGACGTATCCTCCCGCACAACGAAGAAGCGAAAGGAAAATTCGCCCCGAATTGGAAAGGTCCATACATCATAAGGAAATTGCTACCAAAAAGAGCATTATACCTAGGGGACATCGAAGGAAATGACCCCGATTGAGTATTAAATGATCCTCCGTATAGTATTAAATGTTCTCCGATTGAGATGACGAAGACTTTCATTCTCGCTACCCAAAGCACCATTAACCCTTTTGCAAACCCTTTGAGCCGGTTACCCTTCTTTGGAACCCAAAAGTGTTATTGAAAAAAAAAAAAAATCCATAGAAAAATCAAAACAAAAAACAAAATGTTCTCCGGAACTACGTCTGGCTTGATTCTGAAAGGATATGTAGGAAGCCTCTCCCTGGGGTTCAGTCACACCAAAATAAAAATCCACATTTCCCAAGATTTTAAGCTGGGGCAAGTGTTGAGATTCGACAATGATTCGCCTGAAAAGTTCCAAAGTTGTAATTCAATTCAAATTCTTTTTACCCCCAAATCCTGTTCAAGTCCTTCCGATCGATCGGCGAAGAAAAGCTAGAATAGGAGGATACATCTATCTGGATCTGATACAAGCAATGAGAGAAATTAAAATGAGAGTGTCTTATCGGTGAAAACCCACACGGGCACCATGAGGCGATGTCGAGTAGAGAAATTAAAAATGAGAGAGTCTTGTTAGTGAAAACTCGCAAAGAGAACTACAAGGCGATGGTGAGAATATAAATGAGAGAGGTTAGATGGTGAATACCCGAAAAGGGCACTACTAATCAAAAGAGGATGACTGGTCACTGATATCAACATGGTATGGGGCAAGATTTCTCAGCCTCGAGTTAAAAGTCGTGACGAATTTCTGAGAGTCAGATGATTTATATAGATCGGGCATCCAATCCAAGACGCATGTCATTGATCATTGAAATCCGCATACACTCCAGATAAGTCCTTCTTCTTTTTTCCCCCGAAAGGGATATTTCTTGTCAAAATTCATTATCTCCGTTCTTTGTTATTTTTCTTCCAATCCCTTGCGGTCTGACTCTATTTCTAAAGAAAGGCAAAGAAAGGATGGAAAAACTGATTTACAAGGTTCTCGTTTGACAGCGGTTAACATGCAAAGGGCGCCGAGCCTCATCAAAAGGGGCATCGAGTCAATCCCGACTGGCCGCAACGGCCGATGCTTTAAACGCAAAATTCCTGAAAGAAGAAAACCAAATCAAAATGCCTACAAAGGAAATTGAAGTGAAAGGTTGAGTCCCACGCGGCTAACCCTCTCGGAAAAGTTTGAAAAGCCAAAATGTTCCAAATGCTTTAAAGTCAAATGGAAGGAAAAATCAGAAACAAAAGGCCGATTGGAAAGGTTAAGTCCCACAAGACTAACCGGTGCAGCAAATCTGAGGAGTCTGAATCTTACCAATGCTCCGAAAACCCCAAAAAAGAAAAGCAAGTGAAAGGCCTACAAAGACAGAATAAAGTTGAAATGTTGGGTCCTACGTGACCGGTTACCACAACAAAATCTGGAAAGCCAAAGTCCCTGGTTTGGAAATGAAACCCAATCCCCAGAAAACAAGCAAACAGTTGAGATCTTCGTCAAAGAGGCTGAGATCAAGCGACTTGAAATAATCAAGGCCGCAAAACCAACCACCGTTTTAAACTGAAAAATTGTTCTTTGTTTGAAAATAGGAAATAGGTGCGAAAGCAACCATGCAAAAAGCAGGTGCAACCAAAAGGAATTGCGCAATAGCTAGAAGGAGTTCTGCAGCGTGGACTCCAACGAAAGGGAAGTTTCCTCTAAAAAATCTTTTCCCGCATGCCTAAAATAAAAAATAATAACGAAGAAGAGAGAAGAATTGAAGTTTGAAAATGACTCAAAGTAGTATGAGGCCTCCAATCCCCAACCACACCTTTTCCTGACATAGGTGTACACGCTCCTTAGTCGATGCCAATTAAGGGTATACATTCCCTAGTTGATGTTTTGATTTTCCCAGTTAAGGGTATACATTCCCTAACTGACGTTTTGCTTTTCCAATTAAGGGTATAAATTCCCTAGTTGATGTTTTGCTTTTCCAGTTAAGGGTATACATTCCCTAGTTGATGTTTTCCTTTTCCAGTTAAGGGTATACATTCCCTAACTGATGTTTTTCTTTTCCAATTAAGGGTATACATTCCCTAATTGATGTTTTTCTTTTCCAGTTAAGGGTATACATTACCTAACTGATGTTTTGCTTTTCCAATTAAGGGTATACATTCCCTAGTTGATGTTTTGCTTTTCCAGTTAAGGGTATACATTCCCTAACTGATGTTTTATTTTCCAGTTAAGGGTATACATTACCTAACTGATGTTTTGCTTTTCCAATTAAGGGTATACATTCCCTAATTGATGTTTTGCTTTTTCAGTTAAGGGTATACATTTCCTAACTGATGTTTTGCTTTTCCAGTTAAATTTATACATTCTCTAACTGATGTTTTACTTTTCCAATTAAGGGTATACATTCCCTAATTGTTGTTTTTCTTTTTCAGTTAAGGGTATACATTCCCTAACTGATGTTTTGCTTTTCCAATTAAGGGTATACATTCCCTAATTGTTGTTTTTCTTTTTCAGTTAAGGGTATACATTTCCTAACTGATGTTTTGCTTTTCCAATTAAGGGTATACATTCCCTAGTTGATGTTTTGCTTTTCTAGTTAAGAGTATACATTCCCTAACTGATATTTTGCTTTTTCAATTAAGGGTATACATTCCCTAATTGATGTTTCGCTTTTCCAGTTAAAGGTATACATTCCCTAACTGATGTTTTGCTTTTCCAATTAAGGGTATACATTCCCTAATTGATGTTTCGCTTTTCCAGTTAAAGGTATACATTCCCTAACTGATGTTTTGCTTTTCCAATTAAGGGTATACGTTCCCTAGTTGATATTTTTCTTTTCCAGTTAAGGGTGTAAATTCCCTAACTGATGTTTTGCTTTTCCAATTAAGGGTATACATTTCCTAATTGATGTTTTTCTTTTCCAATTAAGGGTATACATTCCCTAACTGATGTTTTGCTTTTCCAATTAAGGGTATACATTCCCTAACTGATGTTTTCCTTTGTCGATTAAGGGTATACACTCCCTTATTAATGTCTTGCTTTTCCAATTAAGGGTATACACTCCCTAATTGATGCTTTTCTTTTCCAATTAAGGGTATACACTCCCGATATGGGTGCACACGCTCCCAAGTCGATCCCAATTAAGGGTATACACTCCCTGATTGATGCCTTTTTTTTCCAGCATAGGGTATACAATCCCTAGTTGATTTTATTTTGCCACCCTAGTGGATTTTTCTTTGAGATTTAGGGTATCCACTCCCTAGTCAGCAATAACTCCAGATGCTTTCTCCCGACTTTTCACCGCTTTCAATAACAAAATAATGTAGAGTTTCCTTACAATAATTCACGAAATTTTCCTAGTGAAAACTGGGGCAGAAAACTTCGTTCTTATGTTTTTGATTTTTGTGCAGATTACATCTTTAGGATATTGGAACTGTGACGACCAAAAGAAGAATTTTTGATCCAGAATAATAAAACATAGGAGAAAAGAGAAGACTGAATCCAAAGTGCTGAAACAGGGAAGATATGGACTATTCAGGACGAGATTGAAGTCATCCGTTCAGTATATCATGCCTTGATCCAAGGAACGATAAGAAGAAACCATCACCTGCAGCTAACAAGCATCAAGATCCAGGTCAGAGTTAGCAGAAGATCAAGACCCAAGACCAAGTCTTATATAGGAATCTTGTAACTAGCAACTGATAGGTTTAGTTAGTCTTTCGTTTTGTTACTTTGGTGTAATAAGGAGATCAGCAGCGGTAACAACAACAACCACAGTGAAACCACAGTTACTCGGTAGCCCCAGCTACCAAAAATTCAAGAACTACACTGACCTGATTCATTTGTAGCCAAGGATATGTAGGCAACCTTCGAAGCAAGGTTCGGTCAAACCTTTCAAAAACGCTTCACAATGGCACATATGAATAGTTAAAAGTCGTTTATGGTGCTCACTTTGTCTTTGCCCGAAAACTCTTTGTGTGTCCGAGCAAAGAGGGGTGTAACGACCCGACCGATCGTTTTGTGTATTTGAACCCTGTTCCCCTAAATAAGACTTCCCATAGCGGCTTTCAGTGATTCATGGCTTGCGGGGACGGATGGTTCGGGATTCGGAAGTGTATAGAGTAATATAGGAACACTTGGTTCCTTAAGATTGGCTTTTAAGGTCAAGTTTGACTTTGATCAACATTTTGAGTAATAGACCTTAGAATTGAGTTTCGCCGATTCCAATAGCTTCGTATGAGGATTTCGGACTTGTGCGTATGTTCGGAGTGGGTTTTGGATGACCCGGGAGCATTTCGACGCCAAATAGCGAAAATAGAGTTTCCTTAAGTTCATAATTTGGTTTGGAACGTGCTTTTTTGTTATCGAGGTCTGAACTGAATTTTGAGACTGGGAATAATTCCGCTATGTCATTTATGACTTGCTTGCAAAATTTGGTGTCATTTCGATTAGTATAGTTTGGTTCGGCGCATTGGAACCGAATTCAAGAACTTGAAAATTCTTAAGTTTAATTCTAGGAGTTTTGAGGAGTGATTTTGAGTTTTAGCATAGTTTTGGGTGTTCCGAAGGCTCGAGCGAGTCCATAATATAATTTAGGACTTGTTGGTATAATTTCACGGGGGCTCGAGTGGGCCAAGGTGCCTCCCAGAAACCAAACGGGGCCAAAAACCAGCAGCTTCAGCTGCTGGTGCACCAGGTCTGGTGTGACCGCAGGTGCGGTTGTCCAGATCGCAGGTGCGAGACCGCCCCTGCGGTCAAGGCCTCGCAGGTGCGACCCATAAGGGAGAATTCCCAGATCGCAGGTGCAGACCTTTCTCCGCAGGAGCGGGTCTGCTGGTGCGGAAACCCCTCCGCAGGTGCGATCCCCAGTCCCTTTGACAAATTCCGTAGGTGCGAGACTGCAGACGCGGTCCTCGAGCCGCAGGTGCAAGGTCACTGAAGGCAGTGAGCCCATTTAATTCGGAACTTAAACATTTTTCACCATTTTTTCCACACCATAGGCGATTTTGAGAGCTTTCAAGAGGGTATTCGGCCTAGCTGCTAAAAGGTAAGTAATTTTCATTTAAATGTTGGTTTATTACATCATTCTTAGGTAGATTATACCCAATTAGTGTAAATCAAAGTAGTTAGAGTGGAAACCTAGGGTTGATGAACTTTAGAGATATTCACCACTTTTTCACCGCGAAATCCTACAAAAACTATATATATATGATCCTTAGGCTATGGGTGAGTGTTTTCTTCGAAAATTTCCGGAATCCGAGCATGTGGGCCCGGGGGTGTATTTTGGGATTTCTTCAAGAATGATGAATTATCTAAGCTAGTAAGAGAATTTCATACTTTTGAGTGATAATAACGTATTAATATAATATTTGACTAGTTTCGAGTCCTCGGGTGTAGAGGTTGGAGTTTCGGAAGCGTTCTTGGTCCGAGAAGTAGGTTCCGCACGAGGTGAGTCTCCTTTCTAACCTTGTAAAAGAGAATTGTTCCTGTAGGTAATTATAAATGATTCAATTGTCCTTATTTGCCGGGTTTACGCACACACGAGGTGATGAGAGTCCGTGCGTAGCTACTACTATGTTATGCCGGGTAGTCTTTAGGACTCACAAGCATGCTTATATGCCTTACTTGTATCCCGGCATGTATTCCTAGTCAATTATTATCCTTGAACTAGCATGAGAAAATGGAAGGTTACATTAAATCTTGTTGTTGCCATGATTCTTGTTTTCCAAGTGTGAACTCTATATTTCCTGATGATTCTGTGTATGTATACGAGCACCCGTGTCACATGTATGATTCGTGATTGGGGTAGCCTTATATTATGTCAACTGCGTCGCATGATCGATTCACGAGCGAGGTAATAGATGCATCCATGGTTCGAGCCGTTCGACCCTTCGGCAGTGCACATTTAATTTTTGCGTCACTTCGGCTGTACGCCTCAGCATACTATATGCTATGTATTTGATTGAGAGTCTTATTATTATTATCAAATGAATTGTTCTATGTGAAAGGGGACTTTGGAATTTTATTAAATTTGTTATTTGGCACTTGCGGTAGGTGGTAGTTCATATACTTGATAATCCATGTATACTTGATATTCCATAATTCCTAACCCTGATTAAATCTATCTAATTATATTATTGTTAATGACCCTAGTGAGTAATACGTCTACCCCTTGTCACTACTTCTTCGAGTTTAGACGAGATACTCACTGGGTACATATTTGTTTATATGTACTCATGCTACGCTTCTGTACTTAATTGTACAGGTTCTAAGGATGGTGCATCTTGTTATCATACCGGAGCGCGATTGTGAGAGTACTTTCTGGATTAGACTACATGGTGAGCTGCTCCCTCTGGTGTTCCTCAGCAGCACTGTGGTGTTTCTGCTATTTCTTTTGATATTTCTGTCTACCCCTTTAAGACGGTTGTATATTTATTTTGCCTACTTTGTATATTCCACTAGTCGCCTGTGGACTTGTGACACTAGGTATTGGCACACGTAGTTGGTTTTCTAATATTTTTGCTATACTACATATGATGGCAACGATATTTTGATTTCATTTAATCAAGTTGCATTCACTTAAATTTTTTCTTTAAATGATTTCTAAATCTAAAATTTGACAAGTACTTAAATATTTAAATAAGTAAAGTAATCTCGCTAGTAAACTGATGTTGGCTTGCCCGACTCCGGTGTTGGGCGCCATCACGACCTGAGTTGGAATTTGGGTCGTGATAACATGGTATCAGAGCTCTTGGTTCACGTAGGTCTCACCAGTCACGGGCAAACATAGTCGAGTCTTGCGGATCGATACAGAGACGTCTGTATTTATCTTCAGGAGGCTATAGGGTGTTAAGAAACCTCCGGATTTAGTCGATGGTCTTACTAAATCTCATTCTTCTATTCTCTCACAGATGGTGAGGACTCGTGCAGCTGATATCCAAGACCCGGGAGATATCGGTACCCCCACCGTTCGAGGCCGTGGTAGAGGCCGAGGGAGGGCACCGGCCCAAGGTAGGGGACGGGGGCGTCCTAGAGTTGCTCCATTAGTACCCCTAGAGGATCCTGTCATTGAGGAGCAGGACGAGGTGCCTCCAGCAGATTTCATGACTGCACCAGGCTTTCAGGAGATCATGGGCCATATGATGCGGTTCATGGACAATATGACCTAGGCTGGTTTATTCCCAGCGGATCCTGCCACATCTCAGGCGGGAGAGGGAGTTCATACCCCTACCACCCAGGTCGCAGGTCAATCAGCGGCAGTATATCAGACTCCAGGTACTTTGCCCGTGGGTGAAGCACAACCAGCAGTAGCAGCACCTTAGCTCAGACCGGCTGCGGACGGCGATCCGCAGAAGCTACTTGATAGATGGACCCGATTGCACCCTGTTGTCTTCGGAGGTGAGAAAGGTGAGGATGACCAAGACTTTATTGATAGGTGCAGGGACAGACTGCACAACATGAAGATTTTGGAGTCCCATGGAGTCGACTTCACTACTTTCCAGCTAGAGGTCAGGGCCCGCAGATGGTGGAAGTCATTTATCCTTGGTAGGCCAGCCGGTTCCCCTACTATCACATGGGAGCAATTCACTCTGCTGTTCCTGGACAGGTATATTCCACCATTCGAGAGGGAAGATCTACGGTACTAGTTTGAGCAACCGGAGCAGGGTTAGATGTCAGTGACAAACTACAAGGCCAGGTTTTTAAGAGTTGTCCTGCCATGCCCTTATGATTCTTCCTACTGATGCTGAGAGAGTGCGGAGGTTTGTAGCTGGGCTACACTCAGGTATTAGGGCCAAAATGGCCCGAGAGGTGGAGATGGGTACTCCTTATCAGCTTGTGGTCGAGATAGCTCGCCGGATTGAGGGTTTCGAGGGGCAGAGAGCAGGGCCAGCAGGAAAAGAGAGCTAGATTTTACGGAGATTTCAGAGGAGCCCCAGCCATGGGTAGAGGTCAGTTCGGTAGAGGCCAATCCAGCAGGCCTCCATATTCAGCTCCTCCTCCATCTTCTCGTGGTGCTCCAGTGAGACCTTATTTCAGCGCCATGCCGGAGAGTTCTTACCTCCCACCAGCTATTCAGGGTCCCTCCGGCGGGTATTCAGGTCATCAGGGGTCTGCTAGTCCTTACTTCAGTGCCATGCTAGAGAGTTCTCATCGTCCCCCAGCTATTCAGAGGTCTTATTCAGGGCAGCATGCCATGCCTCTAGCGAGGTGTTATGAGTGTGGGGATCCAGGCCATATGAGGAGAACTTGTCCAAGGTTCCGGGGCAAGACTATTCAGTAGAGTTATAAGCCCACATTCTCAGCACCGGCGCCCCGTCCACCTAGAGGTGGAGGACAGGCTGGTAGAGGTTGTCCCAGAGGTGGAGGCCAGGCAGGGGGAGCTCAGCTAGCTCCTATTCAGTCCAGCGGAGGTCAGTCTTCAGGTACTCCAGCCAGCTTCTACGCCATTCCGGCCCGAGCAGATGCAGTTGCCTCAGATGCCGTGATCACATGTATGATTTCAGTATGTGGTAGAGAGGCATCAATGCTATTTGACCCAGGATCTACTTATTCATATGTGTCAGACTTGTTTTCTTGTTTTCTGTGTGCTCCTCGTGAGTCCTTGGGTTCTCCTATATATGTATCCACTCCCGTTGGTGATTCTGTAGTGGTAGACCGGATTTATCGGTCTTGCATGATCACATTCTGGGGGTTTGATACTAGAGCGGACCTCCTATTACTCGAGATGGTTGATCTTGAGATTATCCTGCGCATGGATTGGCTATCTCCTCATCATGCCATATTGGATTTCCGTGCCAAGACAGTTACTTTGGCAATGCCTGAGTTGCCTAGGCTGGAGTGGAGAGGTTCCTCGATTAGTGCAGCCAGCAGAGTTATTTCCTTCCTGAAGGCTCGACATATGGTCGAGAAGGGTTGTTTGGCGTATCTTGCTTATGTGCGGGACACCACCGCCGAGTCTCCGGCAATTGATTCAGTGCCCGTTGTAAAAGAGTTTGCTGATGTATTCCCTTCAGACCTTCCAGGCATGCCTCCGGATCGTGATATTGATTTCTGCATTGATTTAGCTCCAGATACTCAGCTTATTTCCATTTCCCCGTACTGTATGGCTCTTAAGGAGTTGAAGGAGCAGCTAGAGGAGCTGTTGGATAAGGGGTTTATTAGACCGAGTGTATCACCGTGGGGTGCTCCAGTTCTATTTGTGAAGAAGAAGGATGGGTCCATGTGAATGTGTATTGATTACCCCCAGCTGAACAAGGTCACCATCAAGAACAAGTATCCATTGCCGCACATTGATGATTTGTTTGACCAGTTGCAGGGTGCCAGGGTGTTTTTTAAGATAGACTTGAGATCAAGCTATCATCAGTTGAAGATTCGGGCCTCAGATATCCCGAAGACTGCTTTTCGTACGAGATATGGCCACTATGAGTTCCTGGTGATGTACTTTGTCTTGACTAATGCCCCAACAACATTTATGGACTTGATGAATAGGGTGTTCAGGTCGTATATTGATTCTTTTTTCATCGTCTTCATTGATGACATCTTGATTTACTCACGTAGCCTGGGAGAACACGAGCAACATTTGAGAGTTGTGCTCCAGACTTTGCGAGAACAGAAGCTATATGCTAAGTTCTCCAAGTGTGAGTTTTGGTTGGATTCTGTGGCATTCTTGGGACATGTAGTATCCAGAGAGGGTATCAAGGTTGATCCTAAGAAGATTGAGGCAGTTCAAGGTTGGCCACGTCCTACTACAGCTACAGAGATCAGGAGTTTCTTGGGTCTAGCAGGCTACTATCGGTGATTTGTGGAGGGTTTTTCATCCATTGCAGCCCCATTGACCAGATTGACTCACAAGAATGCTACATTTCGGTGGTACGATGAGTGTGAGGTGAGCTTTCAGAAGCTCAAGATAGCATTAACCTTAGCACCAGTTCTGGTATTGCCTTCCGGTTCTGGGATGTATACAGTGTATTGCGATGCTTCCCGTGTTGGCTTGGGGTATGTGTTGATGCAAGAAGGGAGAGTTATTGCTTATGTTTCGTGCCAGCTGAAGGTTCATGAGAAGAATTATCCGGTGCACGATTTGGAGTTGGCAGCGATTGTCCATGCTCTTAAGATTTGGAGTCATTACTTGTATGGGGTGTCTTGTGAGGTTTATACAGACCACCGCAGCTTGCAGCACTTGTTCAAGCAGAGGGATCTTAATTTGAGGAAGTGCAGGTGGCTTGAGTTGCTGAAGGATTATGATATCACCATCCTTTATCATACGGGTAAGGCGAATGTAGTAGCAGATGCTTTGAGCAGGAAGGTGGAGAGTATGGATAGTTTGGCTTTCATTGCAGCGGAGGAGAGACCTCTAGCCTTGGACATTCAGTCCCTGGCTAATCGCTTGGTGATGTTAGATCTTTCAGAGCCTCGTCGAGTTCTTGCACATGTAGGTGCTCAGTCTTTGTTATTGGGGGAGATTAAGGCTCGGCAGTATGATGATCCACGTTTGGCATAGCTACGGGAGACAGTGGTTCAGGATGGTGCCAAGGAGGTTACTATTGGCGAGGATGGTGTTCTGAGACTTCAGGGTTGGTTGTGTGTTCCTAATGTTGATAGCTTGAGGCAGAGGATTCTAGAGGAGGCACACAGTTCATGGTATTCTGTTCATCCTGGTGCTATGAAGATGTATCGTGATCTGAAGCAACATTTCTGGTGGAGGCGGATGAAGAAAGACATTGTGGAGTATGTGGCTAGGTGTCTTAACTACCAGCAGGTTAAGTATGAGCACCAGTGTCCAGGAGGCCTACTTCAGCAGATGCCCATTCCTGAGTGGAAGTGGGAGCGCATCACTATGGACTTCGTGGTTGGGTTGCCTCGGACCTTGCGAAAGGTTGACGCGGTTTGGGTCATTGTGGATAGATTGACCAAATCGACGCATTTTATTCATGTGAGTACTACTTATACTTATGAGAGGCTAGCCGAGATTTACATTCGAGAGATATTCTGGTTGCATGGTGTGCAGGTATCCATTATATCAGATCGAGGTCCTCAGTTCACCTCGGACTTCTGGAGAGCATTGCACAAAGAGATGGGTACTCAGATAGACCTCAGCACAACATTACATCCGCAGACTGATGGTCAGTCGGAGCGTACATTTCAGATATTGGAGGACATGCTCAGAGCATGTGTGATTGATTTTGGGGGTCAGTGGGACCAATTATTGACTCTAGCCGAGTTTGCTTACAATAACAGTTATCAGTGGCTCCATTTGAGGATTTATATGGTCGGTGATGTCGTTCTCCTATCGGGTGGTTTGAGACTGGTGAGGCTAAGTTATATGGAACGGACCTTGTGAGAGATGCCTTGGAGAAGATGAAGTTGATTCAGGAGAGGCTCTGCACAGCACAGTCCAGACAGAAGAGTTACGCGGATCAGAGGGCACGTGATGTGTCATTTATGGAGGGAGATAAGGTTCTGCTGAAGGTTTCACCGGTGAAGGGCATTATGAGATTCGGGAAGAAGGGCAAGCTGAGCCCGAGGTTTATATGTCCTTTCGAGATATTGAGGCGTGTTGGATAGGTTTCCTATGAGATTTCTCTACCTCCCAGCTTATCAGGAGTCCATCCGGTCTTTCATGTATCCATGCTCCGAAGATATCACAATGACTTCTCTCACGTGGTTCATTTCAGCACTATTCAGTTGGATGAGAGGTTGGGCTACGAGGAGGAGCCAGTTGCCATTATTGACAGACAGGACCGCCAGTTAAGATCCAAGAGAGTTTTTATGGTGAAGGTCCAGTGGAGGGGCCAACCAGTTGAGGAGGCGACTTCGGAGTCCGAGGAGGACATGCAGAGCAGATATCCACATTTATTCAGCACTTCAGGTATGATTCTAGACCCGTTCGAGGATGACCGTTTGTTTAAGAGGTAGAGAATGTAACGATCTGACCGGTCATTTTGCGGATTCGGACCCCGTTCCTCTAAATAAGACTTCCCGTAGCGGCTTTCAGTGATTTATGACTTGCGGGGACGGAAGGTTCGGGATTCGGTAGTGTATAGAGTAATATAGGAATACTTGGTTCCTTAAGATTGGCTTTTAAGGCCAAGTTTGGCTTTGGTCAACATTCTGAGTAAACGACCTCGGAATCGAGTTTCGCTGATTCCAGTAGCTTCGTATGATGATTTTGGACTTGTGCATATGTCCGGAATGTGTTTTGGATTACCCGGGAGTGTTTCGATGCCGAATAGCGAAAATCAAGTTTCCTTAAGTTCATAATTTGGTTTGGAACGTGTTTTTATGTTATCGAGGTCCGAATGGAATTTCGAGACCGGGAATAGTTCTGTTATGTCATTTATGACTTGCTTACAAAATTTGGTGTCATTCCGAGTAGTATAGGTCGGTTCGGCGCATTGAAATCGAATTCAAGAACTTGAAAAATCTTAAGTTTGATTCTAGGGGTTTTGAGGAGTGATTTTGAGTTTTAGCGTGGTTTTGGGTGTTCCGAAGGCTCGAGCGAGTCCATAATATGATTTAGGACTTTTTGGTATAATTGCACGGGGGCTCGGGTAGGCCCAGGTGCCTCCCAGACACCAAACAAGGCCAAAAACCGGCAGCTTCAGCTGCTGGTGCACCAGGTCTGGTGTGACCGCAAGTGCGGTTACCCAGATCGCAGGTGCGAGACCGCCCCTGCGGTCAAGGCCTCGCAGGTACGATCCATAAGGGAGAAGGCCCAGATTGCAGGTGTGAACCTTTCTCCGCAGGAGCGGGTCGGATGGTGCGGAAACCCCTCCGTAGGTGCGATCCCTAGTCCCTTTGCCAAATTCTGCAGTTGCGAGCCTTGGCTCGCAGGTGCAAGACTGCAGGCGCGGTCCTCGAGCCGTAGGTGCGAGGTCACTGAAGGCAGTGAGCCCATTTTTCGTGACTTAACCATTTTTCACCATTTCTTCCCCACCATAGGCGATTTTGAGAGCTTTCAAGAGGGTATTCGGCCTAGCTGCTAAGAGGTAAGTGATTTCCATTTAAATGTTGGTTTATTACATCAATCTTAGGTAGATTAACACCCAATTAGTGTAAATCAAAGGGGTTAGAGTGGAAACCTAGGGTTGATGAACTTTAGAGAAATTCACCACTTTTTCACCGTGAAATCCTACAAAAACTATATATTAATGATCCTTAGGCTATGGGTGAGTGTTTTCTTCAAAAATTTTCGGAATCCGAGCATGTGGGCCCGAGGGTGTATTTTGGGATTTCTTCAAGAATGCTGAATTAGCTAAGCTAGTAAGAGAATTCCATACTTTTGAGTGTATATTAACGTATTTATATAATATTTGACTAGTCTCGAGTCCTCGGGTGTAGAGGTTGGAGTTTTGGGCGCGTTCTTGGTCCGAGAAGTAGGTTCTGCACGAGGTGAGTCTCCTCTCTAACCTTGTAAGAGGGAATTGTCCCCATAGGTAATTATAAATGATTGAATTGTCCTTATTTTCGGAGCTACGAACGCACGAGGTGACGAGAGTCCATGCCTAGCTACTACTATGTGATGCCAGGTAGTCTTTAGGACTCACAAGCATGATTATATGCCTTACTTGTATCCCTGCATGTTTTCCTAGTCGATTATTATCCTTGAACTAGCATGAGAAAATGGAAGGTTACATTAAATCTTGTTGTTGCCATGATTCTTGTTTTTCAAGTGTGAACTCTATATTTCCTGAATTTCCTGATGATTCTGTGTATGTATACGAGAACCCGTGTCGCATGTATGATTCGTGATCGGGGTAGCCTTATATTATGTCAACCGCGTCGCATGATATGATATGTATTTGATTGAGAGTCTTATTATTATTATCAAATGAATTGTTCTATGTGAAAGAGGACTTTGGACTTTTATTATTGTTGTTATTTGGCACTTGCGGTAGGTGGTAGTTCATATACTTGATAATCCATGTCTACTTGATTTTCCATAATTGCTAACCCTGATGAAATCTGTCTAATTATATTATTGCTAATGACCCTAGTGAGTAATACGTCTACCCCTCGTCACTACTTCTTCGAGTTTAGACGGGATACTCACTGGGTACATATTTGTTTATATGTACTCATGCTATGCTTCTGTACTTAATTGTACAGATTCTGAGGCTGGTGCATCTGGTTATCATACCGGAGCGCGATCGTGAGAGTACTTTCTTGGTTAGACTACCCGGTGGGCTGCTCTCTCTGGCGTTCCTCTGCAGCACTGTGGAGGTTCTGCTATTTCTTTTGATATTTCTGTCTACCCCTTTCAGACGGTTTATTTATTTTGCCTACCTTGTATATTCCACTAGTCGCATGTGGACTTGTGACACTAGGTCTTGTCACACATAGTTGGTTTTCTAATATTTTTGCTATACTACATATGATGGCAACGATATTTTGAGTTAATTTAATCAAGTTGCATTCACTTGACCGTTTTCTTTAAATGATTTCTAAATCTAAAATTTGACAAGTACTTAAATATTTAAATAAGTAAAGTAATCTCGCTTGTAAACTGATGTTGGCTTGCCCGACTCCGGTGTTGGGCGCCATCACGACCTGAGTTGGAATTTGGGTCGTGACAAGGGGCAGCTGTGAGCATGTGATTTTTACTTATCATATAATCCTACAAAAATCTCAATAAAATAATTGGTTTATGGATTTTTGTTAAATTTTAATGCTATTTGTGAATTTATTTTTACAATATGTGGCCATAATTCGTCTTTTAAACGTGTAAATAACTTAAGATGACTTAATTAGGTGCGTAACCTTTAATTGTTCTTTAAATGATAGCGAGATGTAAATTACCTGATATAGAATAGGTTAATGTTTAACTTATTGATTTAATTACTTTTTCTTTAACAATATTATGAAATTGAACTAGGAGTAAATTAAATGGTGTGATTTTTAATTAACCAAATTAGGATTAGAGCTAATTATTACATTTAGTTTTAATTCGAGGTGAATCTAATTAATTAAGGTAGTTTTTCAAATGAATTAAATGGATATGGGCCAAGAAGGACCCATGCCCAATTCGTTCTTTAAACACTACCCAAACGACCCATCCCTAATCCCATAACCCATCCGGCCCCCCTACACTACCCAAACGACCCCGTTTCATCCCCTAAAGCCCCCTAGCCGTTGGATCTTATTGATCCAACGGTCCTGAACTAAGGACCCCTTTTAGTATATATCTGTTCCAAATGCCCCATACCCCCCAATTCAAAGTATTACACACCCTCCCCTCCCTGTCCGTCTCTCTCTCTCTTCTCTCTAAAGACCTGCCCAGAACCACTGTCCCCCGCCGACCGGAAATCGCCTCCGGCGGCGGAGCATCACCAAATGACCCCAAATTGTTACCAGACCATCACCTCCTCCTCTTCAGTCACCTCCCATCATCTGTTTTCCCAAAAGCTCAACCGGAAGTGAGTAATGTCATATCTAAAAATGGTCAAAACCCTAAAACTTGTTGAAGATGATTCCAAGCGGCTCTGTGACTCAAACTCACATGAGTCGTTGACTCTTGACAAGAGCCGTCGATTCATGCGAGTGAAGGTCACTTTTAGAGGTCGTCGGGTCCGGCCAAATTCCAGCAAAGTCACCAGAGTTCGTCCAAATCCCCCTCACTGGTACCCCCTTTCTTTTAGCATCTCTCCTTTAATTTTTCAAAAAATCAAAATATGCGGGTCACTTTGGCCGTCTGTGTTCCCTGTTGATAGATCCCTATTTTCGTCCATGATTCTCGTTAATATGTTACTGCTCTCATCTAGTATTTTCTTGTTCTATCCGATTATTTAAACCTTTAAATACGTGTGTTGATTATGTAATAACCATTTTAGGTTTACGTTATCTCTATCAAGAGCTGATTAGGTAAATCGATTAGTTTAGGTACCACTTTACCTGTGTACGTACTATTTTCTTAGTTTAATATTGACGCCATAAATTCAAGTATTGATTAGTATTCTACCTGTTCCCTGAAATTGATTGCTAGCCATGACCCTTAATTTACTGTCTTATAGATTTGGTTGAGTCCAGTTACTTGTTTAAAATGCGAATTTTGTTCTGTTTGGATCTTTCACCTGACTGCTACCCCAACTCCAAATGTGTACATGTTAGGTGTATCTAAAATGGTGATTGATTAAGTTAACTAACCTAAAATTTGACTTGGTTAGCTGCTAATTTTAATCCAACCTTAGTTAGTCACCTAAAGTTAATTAATCAAGTAATTATGAATTCATTAGGAATTGATTATACTTGATACTTAAAACAAGTTAGCTGATTTGCGACTTCACTTAAGGTTAAAGTTAATCACTCAGTTCAGATAATTAACTATAATTGCTAGATAAGCCTAATGAAATTGTCTAAGAAAATTAATTTAACTAGCTACTGATTTTCAGAATAGGTCTTTTAATCAACTAAGTCTCAATCAATTAATTGAGTTGATTCATCTAACCTAAGTTCTTTAACAAATTAGTAATTGAGCACCCTTAACTAATTACGTCCTAATCCTATCTAAGAATAACTAATTAGGTTTAATTAACTAAAGCGATTTATGTGCCTAACTAACCCAAGTTAATAGATAACCCAAGCAAGTGACCCTGGTTACCTAATGGTAATTGCAGGGACTTCAAGGGGGTATGTTAGGTAATGTAGACTTAGGAAATCATATTTTGAAGGGTAGAAGGGTCTTTTAATAGGTAGGACAGTTCTAGAATAGGGGCAGCTGTCCCAAAGATAAGGTTGACAGCTGCCCTATGTACTATTTTCAGCCTTTTGGGTTGGGAATATACCAAAGGATATCTCATTCTCAAATATCCTATAAATAGACCCCCCCTTAGAATAAACAGATTTTTGACACTCTGAAAATTCACTCTACACTCTGAAACTGCCTCTTTAAATACTGAATACTGGAAACAAAAGAAAAGAAAAATCAAAATAGTTTTTTTATTCGTCCAAAACAAATCAGTAGAAAGAAATCTGGTTTCTCAAGAACTCTTCAAGGTTTCCTGTGGGTCTTCTCAGTTGGTGGTTTTCTCTGATTTGCTTCTGATTTTCTGAAATTCATCGGGTTTCGGTTGTGGAGCTGGGGTTAGTTTTTGGTTGTTGTTTGCTGCTGCTGAATGCTCCTTCTTTTTGCTGATTATTGTCCATACTTGACCTTTATTTGGTTAAGCCCTTTTGCTGTTTTTCCATTTAAAAGGTATGTATCAGCTCATCTATTCTTAATGAAACTCTTGGATTGGAATCTTCATCTTCTACTCACTATATGGACTGGTTATTCTTGATAAACGAAGTTGCCTCTTCTATTTTTATTTTTTTTATGTAAATGTGATTGTGTAAATGTTTATTAGCATGATAATGAATCTGTGAGTGTGACAAATACTATTTTGATGTTAGTATGGCTCTTGCTGGTATATGTTGTTTGCTTCAATTATATGTACACAAATATATTTAATACTCATAGTTCTATATTAGGAAATAAGCTGCACTAGGATGTTGAATCTGACCTTCTCTATGGTCAGATTCTTCCTATAAGAGTGCATGAATATGTTTTTGATTGATTCTCCTTGATCAGTGAAGGGATTCAAGAAGCAAGACTCTAGATATCTAGATATTCTTATGGAACAACACTAGGGTAGATGAATTTGGCCCTCTATAATGGTCAAGTTGACCCCATATTAAGTGCTTAAAACAATAGCTTATCACCCTTTAAGGGTATGGAATAAGCAATTAACAAAGGCTGTAAAATAGTGAATCTGAACCCTTCAAGTTGTTAGGTTCATTCTTTAAGAAATGCCTAAAAAATCAAAATCAAAGAACAATTATGAGTTGAATAAGACCTTTATGGAGTTGAATCTGACCCCTTTCTATGGTCAGATTCAGTCCATAAAAGGCAAGAACCCACTTTGTCAAAAATGGTGTAAGAACATCATCAAGGTTGAGTCAAACCTTTTTCATGGTATGACTCATCCTACGAATGCTTGAAAGTCTATTGTTACTATTGTCCAAATAGCAATTTTTGGACTTATAGCTTAAGATGCTCTTATTTGTGTTCTCTTGGTCATTAAAGAGACTCAGTAAGTAAGTTCTCCATAGAGATCTAAAATTATGTTAATGTTGGCATTATGGGATTAAAAGTCTAACCCATTCATGGTCAGATTCACCCTATAATAATGTATAAACAATTATAGAGTAGTTGGATTATCATTACAAAAGGTATTAAGACAGGAATCTAAACCCATAAATGGTCAGATTCATGCCTTAAGAAATGTCTAAGAGTAGTTAAGTCACTGTATGAATTCAGACCATAATCTGTTGAATGATCAAAGGGCTGATGGGTTTGTATCCTCGGAGCTGGACCTGACCTCTTTATGGTCAGATTAATTCCAAGAATGCACAAAAGTAGGTTCTGTCCTTTAGAATTGACACTATTGCATGATTAGGATTAAACCTGACCCAATAATGGTCATGTTGCCTTAGAATATGCCTAGAATGTGTTTATTAAGTTAGTCGTCTGGTGATTAAGAAAATAGACAGAAAAATATAGATTTCAAAGCCTCCTAAGGACAGCTCGCGCAGTAGCAGTGTTGTTTTCTCTTTATTTTGTTACTTATTGTTTTCATTTTAGGAAATTGTATTTCATAATGAAATGATAATTTAATAATATAATTTTCTTTTCTTTGTATTTTTAGTTGTAAATATTGACTGGATACTGTAAACTATTATTTCAGTTTTCTTACTTTTCTTGCTAAATCCAAAATTGGGCCAGCTTGATGAAACAACCCATTAAGGGTTTAATCAAGTTTAAATCCTTAGGCTATCGGGCCATGAGGGAGTAGAGGGGCCCAAGAATTAGAGTTATCTGCTTTAAGAAGTAGTATGATGAGAATAGCCGTTCGATTAAAAGTATGAATTTATATCCAAATTAGTCTATATGAAAATCTCCCTGTAAATATCTGCGAGAATTTTGGAATCATGTTATTTCAGATTCTGTAACATTCAATATGAATAGAAATTGGTGATCCAAAACATTTTTAAATTATTTCACATTCTTTAAATTTTTCGAAATAGATGTATGGATATTTGTCCCTTAAAAATACGTATAAATCCCGATTTTAGATTTGTGTTTAGGCTGTCTAAAAATAGACAAAAACTACTAAGTGTGAACTGGGAAAACCTATTTGTGCCATGCTATTCTTTCAAGATTGCAAAGTTCTCATAAAGAACAATAGATAGTTCTAGCTTACCAATTCAAGACCGAAAAACAGTAAATAAGGTGTTTGTATGCTTATAGGTGTATGAATGAATGAATATTTATTTTGACTGCCATGTTTCTTATTATTCACCAAACTAGAAAGTAAAGACCCTTGAGACTTAACTGAATTTCCTAAACTAGTGACCTTCCTACAAACTAGCCCACAATTAGGATTGGCCAAACGAGTTGAAATAATTTGGGGCTAAAATATGGCCATAGCCCGAAACCTGCTGTCCTTAGACTAATGAATATCATTTTAGGTGATCTTCTATGTAGAATGAGACCTTTATTTTGAAATTTGATAAAATCGAATATTACCTCAAAATTACAATAAACTACACTCGGGAGTGGCAATTCATGCCCCTACCCTCAACTCCAAACATTAACAAAATGTACATAGCAACCACGGGCGCATTTCATGTGACGTGTTTGCTGTGTGCTCAAAACAACAAGTGCATGCCATCGTGAATTGTTTAAAATAAATCCATAAACATCCTAATCGATCTTAAAACTAAAACTCTCTTTCAAAAAATAGAAAAGATAAAGAATGATCGAACATTGCCTCAAATAGGTGTTATAAAACCGTCACGACCATAGTCTTGACTTCAACTTCAAACTATATTAAAATCACGTTTGCAATTGCGGGTGCATTTCATGTGGCGTAATTGTAACATGTCCAAAAGCATAACAAGTGCACGTTCTCGTGACTTGTTTTCAAGATAAATCCATACTTATCAAAAGCAGTTAAATTTCAAAGAGTTTAAATCTACAATAGGCTAAAACACGTAAACAATTAGATAATTTAGGCTAAATATTAATAGTTAAGCGACCGTGGTAGAACCACGGAACTAGGGAATGCCTAACACATTTTCCCGGGTTAACAGAATTCCTTACTCGGATTTCTGGTCGCAGACAAATCAAAACAGAGTCAAAAATTCCTCGGTTTGGGATTTTAAAAATCACACGGTGTCCCGGAATATTGTTAAAAATCCGGGTGGCGACTCCGACAACTAATAAAAATCCCAAATCCGAATAATGTCACTTAAAGTGGAAAAACTACCTTATTACCCTTTATTAATCAGGGTGTAGTGAAAAAGAAGGTGTGGCATTAGGTACATATGCCTCACTTAACACCCTTAAGAGAGCAAACCTGTGCACTTCTGAATTCTATAGTGGTGACAAGATAGATATCTGAGCAGGAGTCTTGTTCAAATAATCTATGACTGAATACTCTTTTGCTTGCACTTTCCTCCAAAGGTCGTCCGGGCCTGTTTCAATAACGGGCGGTCTGTTAGAAGCCTGCTAACTGGATTCTCCCAAATGCTCTGGTGTATAGACTCTTCCCATTCTGGTCATCCCTTGCGCAACGCCGGATTCTTCTATTTTGTTCTTTCCTCTTCTTCTAAGCTTTGGCCACATAATCCCAAGGTATAGCCTTAGTGTTGAAAGGCGGCGTGGTTGACACTTTCACTGTGAAAGGCGTGGTTACTTCCACCTCGAATGGAACATGCACATCTGCGGGGGGTGCTATCTCAACTTCAAATGAAACTGATGCATCTTCTCAACCTACACTGGCGGCTGTATTTGTACTATACTAGGATTGAGCATGACTGCGGGTTTCATAGGATTGTCACCCTCTTTGATAAGCCCAATCAATCCCTCAGGATCCCATTTCTCATCGGTCTCTATCACATTGACACCTTCACCCCTATGATCTGGGAGAGGGTTGTTGCGGACGTTGGATGTAGCTTCTTTGGCCTGAATGACCTTATTATCAATCAAGGTCTTGATCTTATCCTTTACTGTTCGACACTCTTTAATGGTGTGCCCTTTAATGCCAGAATGATATGCACATGTCTTATTTTGGTTGACCCATTGGGATGGATTCTCCACGGTCGCAGCAGGGATAGGAATGACATAACCAACAACCTTCAACCTTTCATACAACTGCTCAATGGGTTTGTCAATGGCAGTGTATTGTCTAGGTGGTTCGTGGCCAAAGTTAGGCCGAGGTCTTGGGTAGTTTGGGCCGGTTGGAGGTGACTAAAAATGAGAGGGTTGGGAATTATATGTGTGATAAGAAGTGGCTGGTTGGGAATATCTAGGAGGTGATGGTTGATATGTGGGTGGAGGTTCTTGGTATGTAAGTGGGGAGGTTTGATATACAAGTGGAGTTTTAGGTCCTTGGGCGACCATTACTTTTCCTTAATCTTTCTTCTTCGATATACCCCTTGACTGCAATGCTTTGTTTGTGGCCTACAATGCTTCAAAGTTTGTCACCATACCGCTTTTAATGCCCTCTTCAATCCTTTCTCTGAGTTTGATGATGTCGGAGAATTTATGGTTCTCAATAACCATCAATCTATCATAGTACTGCAGATCCAATGCTCTGACGAAGAACTTGTTAATCTGTTCCTCGTCCAATGTTGGCCTGACTTTGGCTGCTTCTGACCTCCAATGAGTGGCATACTCGCGAAAGGTCACAGTGGGCTTCTTCTTTAAGTTTTGAATGTAGAAGACATCCGACGCATTCTCTGTGTTAAACCTGAATCTGTCCATGAAGTCAGACACTATACTCACCCAGTTGGCCCACTTCTTGGGATCCTGTCTGATGTACCAGGATAAATCATCTCCTGTAAGACTCCTCATGAAAAGATTTATTCAGACCCGTTCATCCTTTCCGAGCGCTACAAGCTTGTCGCAATAAGTCCTTAGGTGAACCCTGGGATCAACTGTTCCGTCAAACATTTAAACTTGGGAGGTTTGTAATTCTCCAGCAGTTCTACATCGGGTTGTATGCATAGGTATTCATAGTTCAGACCTTCTATCTCTTTTCTCCCTTCGATGCCTTGAACCCGACTCGTCAAATTCTTGAGCTCTTCAGCCAGGTTCTTAATGAGCAGGTCCTTCTCAGTGAATTCTGGTGTATAGGATACGAGCTGAGTGGAGTGAGGTAGGGTTTCCACGTATATAGGGTTGTTTTGGTGACCGGGAGTTCGAGTATAATGATGATCATTGGTGGAATTTTGGGGTTCAGGAATGACTGGCGGGGTGTTTTGTGGAGTATGGTAGGTGTTTTGCTGGTACTATGGTGTGATAGTTTGATTTTGTGGTGGAGTTGTATAATGGTGAGGTGCAGGAGGATTCTCTAGGCGTTTGTTGGGTGTTTTTTGAGGTGGTGCGGTTTGAATAGTTGACGTTTCAGATATTGAGTGTGAGGGATAGATTTGCTAAGCAACGGAGCTTTTTGAGCTCACCCTGGAGATCTAGTATTTTCTTCTCAAATCGTGATATCCCATTATTTGGGGCCTGAGTACCTCGACCATCAGAAGCTTATGCATGTCCAACATGTGTGTTGTTGTTTTTTCTGGTGCCGTTCAAATCATCCATCTTTGCTTTCCCTTTGCCTTTTGGTGGACTAGGAGGAGGAGAGGTGGAGGGCCCCTGAATCTAGTATGATAAGCTGATGATGCCAGTATGCGTGAACCAACCTTTGGGTAATGGGAATAAGCAAAAGAAAGAAAGAAAAACAAAAGGTAGCCAAGTTAGTGAGAGTTCTAAAAAGAGTATTTGCCATATTTAAACACAGATTGCGGAATGTAAATTCGCGTCCTATTTTGGGAGCCTCATTGTGCCCGAGGTAGGCCTAGTGACAAGTTGTTTTGGAGAACTTAGATTCCAATAAATGCCTATTTCATTAATATAAAAAAACAGACGAATCCCAAAACGACACTAGGATAAAAGACAAGTCACTACTGGCACTTGGCTTTTTTACATTTAGGAAAAACAGGTAAATCTAATTTACTTGGTCCCAGAAGGACCTTCCCCAGGCTTGATCTTTCTGGCTCCATCAATCAGGTCCCCTAGTTCGCGCGTGCCCAACAACAGATATACTCTTGCCAAATGTTCTCCCTCGCTTCCTTCGTCATTCTGGCAGTCAACGACCCCTTTTTTTGTCTTTCCTTCTAGCTCCATCAAACCCTATTCCAGGTATTCTACCCTTTCATTGGAGGTGATAGCCATTTCCCTCCATTCCCTGATTAGTTTCTTGTCTGTCTCGTGTATCTCCTGATGTTCGGCCTCAGAGTCATGAATCCTCTTACGCAACTTGTTGTACTTTACTTGGGTTTCTGCATCTTCGTCTATGACCATGTTTCCCCGAACGATTCCTGGCTCAACTTTCCCAGCTAAGTTATCCTCCAACCATGCCGGGTAAAAGGGTGCATGTCCCGCGTGATACCTGTCTGGCTCGATGGTGTCTTTTTCCACAATAATCTTTGAGTGCCACATATGCTGAGCTTGAAACTTGTAAGGGATGTCGTCATCCTGAAAATCTGCCCGAAAATGACTTATATTTGCGACCCGTGGTATGATCTGCTTCTTGCCTGCCTGCGTCATAACCCTGATGGGAACATAAGGGTATATTCCCCTTAAACCGATCAACACCAAGTGAGGAGCGTCCTTTGACCTGATGATGAACTCGTCAGTAGGGAACCATTCAAACATCCACTGAACCTGATTCTCGGTCAAACTGTCAAAGAACTCCACCCATTCCTTAGCACTCTCTGGTTGAGCAAACCTATACGGAATACAAGTCATCCGTTTAAGGTGATGGAAGGCAATATGGTCATTCCACTCCCTTCGTGGAAACTCCTGGCGATATTGACCCTTTTGGAGATGCTCCATTAACAACAACTACAGCAGGAAATTGCAACCCTCGAAATGTTTGGACCCTTTCTGGAAGTGGTCCAAGGCCCGACAGATATCAGCTATAATCATAGGGACTATGGTGTATGTCTGTCTCTCGATTCCTTCCATTAGAGTCTTGGTGACTATATCAAATCTAGTGTGAATTCTTTCCCTTTTCGTTGGGAACACTATCATACCCAAGAAGCAAACAATGAACACGAAAACTCTGCGATGAATATGTCCCAAGGAAGTGATGGAAAAATCATCATGGAAAACACGGTAGGACTTGCTATGACCGTATCTCTCATACAAGTAGTCAAATGGTATATAAGATTTCTTTAAGCACTCCAAATTGGCGTTCTTTTTCAGACCCATCATTTTTTGAAATCCCCTACTAGTGCGATTTTCTGGTACCAATAACCCACGGCTGTCCCAAGGTAGCCCAGCAAATCCACCGATTTCTTCTAGGAGCGGGGTCATTTCTATATCCCCGAAGCGAAACACTGATTTTTCACGATCCTAGAACATGGTTGCAGCTTCTATCAACATGTTATTTGGCTGGATGTATAACAGAGAAGGAAAATTTCCCAGGACCTTCTTCACATGGTTTTTATCACTTGAGGAAAGATCTTCCCACCAGTCTAGTAGCAGTGGTGGTATATTTTTGACCATGTCGAACCTGGGGACCTCGTGCCTCATTTTCTGCAAAACAAATAAGGTTAGGCCCTTTCCCCTTCCAGATTCAACTATTTATATATCGATGATTAGCATATTGGCATTTAGTTCTCCAAAATTAATGCACAAAACGTGGTTGCGTCCGTTGGGATTATGGAAACCCCGATGGACTTTTGGATAAGGTTTGTCTTAAAGGGTTATTATGTGGACAACATACTAACCCGGCTAGGTTTGACCATGACGCATGTGTAGTTATAATCAGAATAAGGTTGCTATAGGGGTCTATACTGGTACCTTCAAGCGGACAACTTGAGGGAAAAGGCACGGAATATTCGATTGCACCGCTGATCGACTAGTTTTATCGCAAATAAGCCTTTCCGAATTTAAAGGGTGATATATAGGAAGAGCACAATCACTCATCAAGGTTTGCTAAAGGATTGATTACGCACGAGTGGAATATGATGTTGAGCATGATTTATGCAGCATTAAATAACATGTTGTCACGTATTTGCACGTTAGGAAAATAATAAATGCAGTATTTAATAATTGAAAGATGTTTAAGAAAGGAAAACAAAGAAATAAGTCAGTTTCTGCAATAAAAGAAATCATAAATGCTCAAAACGGGCAATTAAATTCACATAAGGAGAAAGGGAAAGGGTGCGGATGTATTAACAAAAGAATCATGCTTAAGACTAATTTACAAAAAGCAAGTTTGTTATGGTAAAAGCCTAAAATCCGCAGCGGAGTCGCCATGCTGTCGCGCCCCCTTTTTCCTCGTAGAATCGGGTTTCGACATTCATTTGGGACAACTCCCTTCCTTTTGGAAGAGGGGTATGGAAATTGAAGAGTCTCCACCTATGGGATTTATGGCACGTTAGGGCACCTAATGCAAGTAATTCATGAAACCAGTCTACATTACCAGAGATTGGGTAAGGACTTGAAATTACCTTGAGGGGAAGGTGTTAGGCACCCCTCGAGGTCCACAACGATGGGTCCCAACCAAACTCACTTTTGGTGAATTAGTCATTAAGCAAGTAAAGCAGTTTAATCACACATATGTAAGTAAGATAAAAGGAGTTTAAAAAGGTAAGCAATTTGAGCACACATCTGTAAGTAAGATAAAAGGAGTTTAAGAAGGTAAGCAGTTTGAGCACATATATGTAAATAAGATAGGGGATTCCGAAGTTATTAGCCTATAGGATCACATCCGTACAATGCCCGGTAATCCTTCCTCAACTAGAGGGGTTACACGTGACATTAGCGAACAGGTCATCATATCCTTTTACTACCCGATTACCCTCCCTTTAGTGATTGTATAAGCAGTTTTAATTAAACGAACTCTAAGCGTGCATTACCCGTCCCTTCCTTGTTGTCCCGGAGGTGTTTAGGACCTCTATCTGTAGGAAGTTCTAGACTCTCCTAAAGTGTTTAAAAAGGAAAATCTAAGCGACAACAAAGAACAAACAGGACTGTCAAGTAAGACAATAGTTAAGGGCCCATGTTTACCTCCAAAAATAAACAGGCAATTAGCACGTCTCAAAAAACAAGATTTCAAATGTTTCAGAAAAGGTCCTAGAACATGATATCTAAGTGAGCATGACAAATAGAGAATGTGCAACATTATGTTAAGGCGAAGCGGTAAAGATCTAATCAGTTTGCCTACTGATTTTAGAACCTTTTGAATCTGGGCAGTCACAAATAAACAAAACATAGTTTTACAATTTTCGAAAAAAGGTCTGATATATCCCTCTACTATGGTAAATTGTTTAAATGTGTCCCCCGTTATATACTATTGGGCCGTAAAAGTCCCTACCGTCCAACTATCCATACAAATGTGTCCTTAGTTAGACTGAGGCGCCACATGGCATCCATTCGTGCATTTGTTTAATATGGGCACATTATGAGACGACCCGCTCCAAAAACCCACCAACCCATAACCCGCAACTCGCCATTTATAAACCAAATTAGACCCATTTCATTTCCCCGTAACATTTTCTTCTTCTCTCACGAACCCATTACGACCTCTTCTTCTCCAACATGAAAAAACCCTAACTGCTCTGTTGATTTCCGATTTGAAGTGAAGGAATTCCATAAAGGTAATACATTCCTCCATGAAAATCAACATCTTTTCTATATTATTCATCTTAGTATTGAAATTTTTCAGTTTTCTTTTCGTATTTTAGGGTTTTTATGCTATGGTTTTGATTTCTTAGATTTCATCTACATCAAAATAAAGTTTCTGAAATTTCATTGATATATTCTTATTTCTTGTATGTTTCTAGTGTTTGCATGCATGGGTTACGCCTTTGTTCTTTATTTATTGCTGGGGTTTTGTAGGATTAAGTTTGACTCTTTGTTTTGTGGGGTTATGTGGGGTTTGTTTGTTTGTCCTTTTCCATAAAACATATATGACGATTCTGCATTTTTACTTTGTTTATTAACAACGATGGTCCCCAATTGTGTGGCCATTTGATTAAAATATTCGGGTTTGTTGGATTCTTCTTTGGGGGGGGGGGGG
>MDKI01282358.1:0-13134 GCA_005239505.1 Nicotiana paniculata | reverse complement strand
CCTATATTACTTGTCGACCACGTACACTTGCGTGTGCATTGGGAAATCAACCAACAGTCATCCACAAAGCATAAAAAGAAATAAAAACATTGGATCATGAGAAAAAAGATCAAAAAGAAATCCCATCCGGGTCACTGGTTTGTCTAACTAGGCTAGGAAGGTTGTAAGGCTGGGAAGGACCAGGTTCTTGGTTCTTGGCTTGAAACAGTTTTAGCATATCATGAATAATTCCATCATACTTGTCACGCCTCAACATTCGGGAGCGCGACCAACGCTCAACCGAGTGAACCCGGTCGAGCAAGCCTACTAAACCTTCCCTACCCGACTCATTCATAATCTAAAAAGAGAACGCATCACCATTTGTTAATCAGAGCAAAGATTAGTTTTACAAATATACAGACGAATACTAGTTCACTCTTCCTCATATACATTATACCATAGCTAAGTTCCCAAAAGTACACACGGTTTACAATTTAGTGGAAAAGAGTTTCAAAATACAACTTGATCCGATGAACACCCCGACACCCATACATGACCCACATAAACGTCTACGGAGCCTCTAAAGATACATAAGACAAACATGAAAATGCCGGTAACAAGGCCCCGGGTATACCTTAAAATGTGGTAACTTATACAAAATAAGAACAACATATACTACACATGACCCCGGGAAGAAATAGGGCTCACCAAGACTGCTGTGAGGACAAAGAGAGAGAGGGCACCACTATAGGCGATCAGCGCATCTGCTATGGAACCACCTACATCCATTCAAAGATGTAGCACCCCCGGAAAAAGAGATGTTAGTACTGTCGAATAGTACTAGTATGTAAGGAAAACACCAATCTTAGTAGAATGAACGATGAAATAAAGGGAAGGCAGTCATAATAATCAAATAGTGCTTCATAGAAATACAAAGAACATCAAGTAAGGGTCACATAATTTTCAATTCAGTCTTTCCATCTTTTTAGGTTAATAATCCTCAGTGCCAAGTGCAACAACTCATAATACCACCCTGTTTTACACGGATTCTGGTCTCGACCCGATCGGCTAAGCCATCCCAAGTGAGACATATCCAAATTCACAATGATAATCAATGATCCAGTATAAATTCCACCATGTGTACAACATGGCGTCCGATCTCAGCCCGATCGGCTAAGCCATCTCACTTGGGACATATCCACTTTCAATTGTTCATACAATTCACATTTCCTTCCCATATTTTATTACATAGTTCTTAGCACTTGAACACATTTTACAATTCAAGTCTTTTTCCCTTCTTATTCGTTCAAATAACATTTTTCTTCAATTGAAAAACACCATCACATAGGGCATTGCACACATAATGAAGGGAGCTCGGGGAATCATAATCACATTCTTAAATAGCATGTTGACATGGTAAACATTCAGAACAATCATGGAACGTGAAGCTTTCAAATCAACATATTAAGACATTCAACTCAAGTACGACTCGGTCAAGAATTTACACCAAATAATCGGACATCAGGAGCTCGATTCTAAGAAGAAGAGAGTTAGCTATACATACCTTAATTGAGTTCTCTTTAGAGCTTTTAGACGATACCGATTTTTTTCTAGCAACTTCAATCTATTCTAACAATATAGCAAAATTGAACCCAAAATTAGGAGAATAGTCGTAATTCTAGCTCATTAGGGCATTTTGTCAATCACTAGGTGTGCATTACTGTTCTTAGGCCTTTTATTAATCATTCTACCATTATTCCACCCATTCTTAGTTTATGAACTCACCTCCCATTCTAGGAATACATGCATGCAAGAAACTTACCTTCCCCACACCACATTTACTTCACAAATTATTCCCTCTTTTCACTAGACCTTTGAATTTGGAGGGTAGGGTATAGGTTCTTACCTTCAACCTATTCTTCAATCTTATGGCCTTCTTGAAAATCTTCAAGCATCTAGTATGAATGATGAATACTAGTGGATGGATGATCTCTCTCTTTCTAAGAACCCCTTTTTCCTCACTCTATAATATCATAAAATGGCTCAAAATGATGTGGGGTATGTGTTCTTATCGAAATAGGGTCAGGTATAAAAATAAGAAAAATGGATGACCCGTCACAGATATGCGGTCGCATATGCGACCTCATAATGGATATGCGGTCCGCAAAGTGACCGTAGAAATAGCCTCCGGGAAGATGAATTTTCTTACTGAGTATGCGACAACTATGCACTTCACATACCTATTTTGCGGTCACATAATGCACCGCAGAACTACCTTCGTGAAAACCTAACAGAGCTTATACGGTCAATGTGCAGTCCGCATATTGATTATGCAATCGCATAATCGATCGCAAAACTAGCCTCAATTTGGCCAGATTTTCTGCTCTACTCTGCGGTCATTATGCGGTCCGCAGAGTGATTATGCGGCCACATAATGGGCCACATAAATGCGTAACTCTGAGAAACATTTTCTTCTCAGTTCGCAGGGTACTGTTCAATCCAAAAAAAAGTCCGAACCACGGCGAGCTTAATAACGCAGGAATCTAACTTGGCACTATGAAATCTCAAGTTTTTGGTTAAGAATTTTACGGGTCCTTACATCCTCCCCCACTTAAAATCATTCATCCTCGAATGAGGATCAAGGTTCATTTAGGTTCAGTTATACCACATGCCATTAGCCCCAAATTTTTACCTAACTCCCGGATATACTAAAAATTTTGCCAGAGTTTCCTTTGTAATTAGGCCTATCTACCTGCAAGAGAGCCCCCGAAACAAATCTTAACAAGATATACATGGTCAAATAACACAACAGGACATAAAACAACACCAAACGAGGCCTCATAAAGGACATATAATTAGAAAAGAGTGTCTTTACACTTGCCGAACAAATGATACAAAATTTTAGGGAAAACAACTTCATAGAGATATTACATGGCTATTCAAGCAAATGAGGGTACTTATTTTTCATTTCACTCTCGGCTTCTTAAGTAGCTTCTTCGACTTGTTGGTTTTGCCATAATACCTTCACGGAAGAAATTTCTTTGTTTCTTAATTTCGGATTTGTCTATCAAGAATAGCAACCAGAATCTCTTCATATGACAATTCTTCACTAACCTCGATGGTATCAACCGGCACAATAGTAGACGGATCCCCAATTACCTTCTTCAACATGGACACATGGAATATCGAGTGTACTAATGACCTCTCAGGTGGTAGCTCAAGCTTGTACGCCACGTGACCTATCCTTTGGATGATGCTATACGGCCCGACATACCTCAGACTTAATTTTCCTTTATTTCCGAACCGCATGATCCCCTTCATGGGAGATACCTTCAATAACACCCAATCATCTTCTTTGAACTCCAAATCTTTGCGACGAACGTCCGAATAGGATTTTTGGCGACTCTGAGTAATTTTTAACCGCTCTTTTATGATATTAACCTTTTCCATAGCCTGATGCAAAAGTTCTGGTCCTATTAGTTCAGCCTCTCCAACCTCGAACCACCCAATCAACGATCTACACCTTCTACCATACAAGGCCTCAAACGGCGCCATCTGAATACTAGCATGGAAGCTGTTGTTATAAGAAAATTCTATGAGCATCAAATGATCATCCCAGCTACCCTTGAAGTCAAGCACACAAGAATGCAACATGTCCTCAAGCGTCTGAATAGTCCGCTCTGCCTGGCCTTCAGTCTGAGGATGGAAAGCCGTTATAAGATTTACCTGCGTACCCAAACCTTGCTGAAATTTCTTCCAGAAATTAGTTGTGAACTGGGCCTCCCGATCGGAGATGATGGAAACCGGAGTGCCGTGAAGCCTGACTATCTCCTTGATGTAAAATTAAGCATACTGTTCCACAGTGTCGGTGGATTTAACCAGCAAGAAGTGAGCTGATTTGATGAGTCGATCCACGATCACCCAAATTGAGTCGAACTTACACGGAGTCGCGAAAACCCTACCACAAAATCCATATTTATCATTTTCCACTTCCACATTGGAATTTCTATACTCTGAGCTAACCAACCGGGCCTTTGATGCTCAAACTTCACCTATTGACAGTTTGAAAATTTCGCCACAAAGTCCTCCACACCCCTCTTCATGTCATTCCAGAAGTAAACTTCCTTGATGTCATGATACATTTTCATAGAACCTGGGTGCACATAATATCTAGAAGTATGAGCTCTGCCATGATTCTTTCCCGAAGACCGTCCACGTTTGTAACACATAGCCGCCCTTGGTATCGTAATGTGCCGTCATCCATGCCAAGAGAAAAAGCCATAGTCTTATGTTTATGAATCCTTTCCTTCAGCTGTGCCAACACTGGATCATTGTATTGTTTCTCCTTGACTTCTGTTACAAGCGATGGTTCTGCCCTATTCTGCATAATCACTCCCCCTTCATTAGAGTCCGCAAGACGAATTCCCAAACTGGCTAACTGAAGGACCTCCCGGGCCAAGGGCCTTTGACATGCAAACTACCCATAGATTTCCGACTAAGAGCATACGCCACCACGTTAGCTTTCCCCGGATGATACAAAATGCTGATATCATAATCTTTGAGCAATTCAAGCCACCTTATCTGTCTCAAGTTCAGTTCCTTTTGTTTGAAAATGTATTGAAGGCTCTTGTGGGAATAAATCTACATGTACTCCATACAAATAAAGACGCCAAATTTTTAATGCAAAAACCACCGCCGCAAGCTCTAAGTCGTGAGTTGGATAGTTATTTTCATGATTCTTAAGTTGTCTTGAAGCATAAGATATAACCTTACCATGTTGCATCAATACACCCAAGACCGATCCTTGAAGCATCGCAATACACCACAAACCCCTATATACCCTCCGATAGGGTCAATAATGGTGCCGAAGTCAATCTTGATTTTAATTCCTGGAAGCTCCTTTCACAAGCATCGGACCACTGGAACTTAACCGTATTCTGCGTTAATTTTTTCAATGGAGAGGCAAGAGTGGAGAACCCCTCCACGAACCTCCTATAATACCCGGATAAACCCAAGAAACTGCGAATCTCTGTTGGAGTAGTAGGTCTAGGACAATCCTTCACCGACGCAACCTTTTGAGGGTCAACCTTAATTCCTTCTCCGGAGATGACATGACCCAGGAATGTATCAGATTCAAGATAAAACTCGCATTTCAAGAACTTTGCATACAATTGGTGTTGATGAAGAGTCTGCAGAACTGCCCTGAGGTGGTCGACATGATCCCCTCGACTTCGTAATATACAAGGATATCGTCAATGAATACTATTACAAAAGAGTCAAGGAACAACTTGAAGACTCGATTCGTAAGATCCATGAAAGCTGCCGAGGCATTTGTGAGACCGAAAGACATTACCAAAATTTAAAGTGGCCATATCGGGTTCTGAAATCTATTTTCGGAATATCCTGCTCCCTTAGCTTCAATTGATGGTACCCGGACCACAAATCAATTTTGGAGAAGAACTTAGCATCTTGTAATTGGTCAAACAAATCATCTATTCTAGGCAATGGGTATTTGTTTTTAATTTTGACTTTATTGAGTTGCCGTTAGTCAATACACATCTGTATCGATCCATCTTTATTTCTGACAAAGAGAACTGGTGTGCCCCAAGGAGACACACTCGATCAGATGAAACCTTTCTCCAGCAAATCCCTCAATTGTTCCTTTAGATCTTTTTAATTGTTCCGGCGCTATTCTATAAGGTGGGATGGATATAGACTGCGTGCCTGACATCACATCAATCCCAAAATCAATCTCCCTATATGGAGGAATTACAGGGAGCTCATCCGGAAATACATCGGGGAATTCATTCACAATGGGTACAGATTCAAGGGTAGGCACCTTAGCAGCGATGTCCGTAACTCAGACCAAATGATAGATACACCCTTTCTTGATCATCTTTGTGGCCTTAAGGTAAGAAATAAACCTACCATTTGGCATAACATTATTCCTCTCCCACTCAACAACTGGCTCATTAGGAAATTCAAGCCTCATAATTCTGGTTTGGCAGTCGAGTTTGGCAAAACATGAATAAAGCCAGTCCATTCCCATTATTACATCAAAATGAATCATCCCCAGTTCAATGAGATCAGCCATGGTATCCCGACCATGCACCGTGACAACACAATCTCTATAAACCTGTGCGGCCATAATAGACTTGCCAATCAGAGTAGATACAGAGAACGACTCATGAAGCTGTTCCGGTTCTATCCCGAAGCTCGAAGCAACATAAGGTGTAACATAGGACAAGGAAGATCAGAGATCAATAAGGGCAGACACATCAAGAGATTGGGCAGTCAATATACCTGTGACGACATCTGAGGAAGCCTCTACACTCTGTCGACCACTCATAGCATAGAACTGGCTGGGTCCTCCCGAACTCTGTGCACCACCCCTAGCTGCACCATGCCCTGTGGGTGTTGAAGAACCTCGAGCTGGAGGGGGTGCTGAAGATATATCAGCTGTAGGACTGGATGATTGAGCTGTGCCCCTGCCTGCACCCTAACGGGATGCACGTCACTCGCTCTGAATATGTCCCCTCACTCCGCATTCGTAACATACTGGCATGTCCAGGTAGAATATTCCCAAATGTACCCTCCCAAACTTAGGGCATGGGGCCCTCTGCTACTGCTGAAATCTCCCTCTTGATCGGCCCTGATTGTGGGATCCCCTGCTGCCCTGACCGGGCTTAAAACGACTCCCCTACTGCTGCCTATGACCTGATGGAGGGGCTGGCTGAAGACTGAGCATAAGTATAGGATGGCTATGATGATCTTCCTCAAAAAGCTGATCTCCCACCTTCGAACGAATCCCCAAGGTTGCCCGCTGATCGGGCCCTACTACTACTTTCCCGTTCAATCCTGAGCTTTAACTTTCGAGCCTCTGTAGCTTGGGCAAATGCCACCATCTTTCCATAGTTCATGTCAGAATTTAGAGCAGCTGTGGCGGCTTCATTAATAACCAAAGGGCTAAGGCCCTGCACAAATCGGTGCACTCTAACCTCCATAGTCGACATCATATGAATAACATATTTGTTGATACCCAATTTTTTCCCAAAAATATTTTAAAATTGGATATATACCTTCAAAATCATGCATTAATAGCAATTGGTATTTTTTCATAATTTTCCTATATTTTTATTAATTTACCTAGCATTTTATTTCCAATAAATAATTATAAAACTGCATCACAAAAGATTTCAAAAGCATTTCTTGATTTTAGTTATTTTTTATGGTCCTATTAAGACCAAATTATTTCACAATTAGCCAAATTAGCACCTTTTGGCTATAATTGCAATAACTTTTCAATTATAGCCCAAACATATAATTTTGCACTATTTTTATCAGAAATTAGTCATTTGTATTTTAAAATACTAAATAATCATGTTAAATTATTTTCTATGCATGAATTTCATTTTTTTTAATTATTAGCTATTTTTACAAATTATTTTTAAGTAATTTAATTAGGTATTTAACAAATAGCCATTTTAATTTTAATTATAGCCTAAATTAAACCAGAACCACCTGATTAAAAAAACCCAAATACCAGGCTCAATCCATTAATTCCACCCGAACCAATGTCTTGTTTAATCTGGACTGTTGATCAATTTTGATCAACGGACCGAATATCTTCTTACCTTAATTAAACCTAAAAGACTACCCCCAAACCCTCACCCCCATTCTCTCATTCTCTCATTCTCTCTACGGCTCCGCCATTACATTCTCTCATCTCTCTCAAGCTCTCTCTACTAAAACCTAAGCTCCTCTCACCGGCCGTTGGCTCGCCGGTAACAATGGTGGCTCCACTACCACCCCTAGCCTCGATGGCTCCCTCACACGCCGGATTCTTGTTACCCTAATGTCCTCAAGGTACCAGCGGATGTTCAACTCACACCTATGTCCTGATTCTTGCCGTTCTCAGGCCACCCTTGGACGTCCGAGTAAGATCTCTCTAATTTCGTCTAAACCTATGGTTTCTAAGCCCGATTCTCTCTATCTCTGGGTTATCTCTCTCTGAAACCCTAATTTTAGCTCTTGACTTCTTTGATCTATAACAGATCTAAGAGTTTTCTGAGTTATCTTTACTGTTTTCCTAAGAATCTCTCCGATTTTTCAAAAAAGCTTCTTCGTCTTCAAACTAGGGTTTCTTAATCCCTTTTTTCAAAATGACTTTCTTCTGATTTTTAGTACCATTCTATGATTCTTACTATGTTTAAACGGTTTATTTAAGTTTTTTCCTTTTATCTGATTTATTTTGTTGAAAACCCTAGTTTCTTGGTTTTAATCTTGGGTTCTGAACCTGTCTTTGATGATTTGTTCGTTTAATCTGTATATGTGTTTGTTTTTGATAAACGTTCTGAGTTTCTGTGATTTTACCCTACTATATTCATAAGGGTTTCTGATTTTTGCTTCTTCTGCTTATATTATGTTTGTTCTGTTAATTCCTCTATTCATTACTATTTTTAGTTGAATCCTTGATTCTATGAGGTTTTTACTACTGTGCTCATTAAGGTTTTCTGATTTTTGCCTCTTCTTTCCTATTATGTGTTTATTCTGCGTATTCATAGAGACTTATGGAAAGTTTCTCAAAATCAGTACTATTTCCTGTTTGAATCCTTGATTCCCTGTGATTGATATCCTTGACTAATCTCTTGTGATATTCTCTACTGATTTTCAACCTCTAAGTTATTCTCTTGCCTTATTTTTTAGTCGACTATACTATCAATTGATTTTTAGGTATTTTACTTAATTAGAATCTTCTGAACCTAGCCTCAATTACATGTTCTATACTTGTACTGTGCTGAAATTATTTCCTTATGTGTTATATTCCAGTCATAAATGGTATCTTCCTTATTTTCTACCTGTATTCTACCGTTTGAAGTTAACTCCTTTAATTAAGGGAGTATCTATGATGATTTTATACTAAGTGATACCTAGTTCCATAATTATTGCTTAATTGTGATTCTTACCTTATTCTACCTAGTTTCAAACTACTATATATATATATATATATATATATATATATATATATTCTCTCTCTCATTAACACAAACACATGAACACATTGGTTCAAAAACTATCTCTCACACTCAAAGCTTTCTTTCTCCTTCTTTGTTACTTGCTACTGTTCTGAGTTAGCCGGGTGCAAGCCAAGGATAATTATTGTTCTCTCCTATTCTTCACTTTTGTGTTTGCTATCTTCTTTACTGGTAAGTTCTGATTTCAATTCAAGTCCCAAAACCAATATGTTTCTTTTACTGCTTCAGCTTATCCTGTTTCTAGTTTGTTTCTATCTATGGTTTTGTTGTGCAACCTGTAGTTGACATGTTTACATTTTTTTCCATCTAGCATGTTATGTTGTGTATTACTCTTCTTAGGATCAACATGAATATGTTACTCCCGTTTTGTAGTATGTCCCACTGTGACTATGTTCAATTCTGTGTTTATTTGGTTTCTAGTATGAACCTTTCTTTGGCAAAACAATTTGTACCCTAAGTTGCTTGATTCTGAGTTGATTATGGAGTTCATGCTATTCCCTGCAAGAACTGCTATGCTTGTACATTATGTGCTCTATGTGTCCCCAGTTCCCATCACCCCTATGTGAAGGTGTGTTCTATGTGTGATGCTGAACTTGCTTTGGTTCTGTGTTTGATCTGTGTTTGTTAATTGCCCCACTCTCCTATTTTATAAAACTATTTCTACTGAGTCTCTTTCAATAACTGTTTTCCTAATACCTTTTCAAAACTATGTCAAGAACTCTCACTCTACTCTTAGGTCCTTAAGTTCTGCCCCTCCAATGTGTGATTGCTTAGGGATTGATCACGCTCAACTATGTCTTATAAAAGACTAAGTGGGCATTGCAAATATAATCCGGGGTATTATGCCCAGAGTCGATCCCACAGGGAATTTACGTATCAATCAAGTCTTTAGAATACGCAACTTTTACTCAATAAATTCTCTCAAGACTTTTGAATATAAATTGGTGATGTTTTACTAATTCTACAGACAATAATAATAACTAACAATTACTAACAATATGTTGTAAACAATTATGATAAAGGTCTAAGGTTATGGTTTCCCCCGTTGGTGAACTTACTTCTCGGATATTTCATATAACTTGATTAATTATATCTATCAATCATGAACACTCTATCTACCATAAATATCTCTCAAGTAATTATGATAATTTACTAGACGCACTATCTCAAGTTACGCTAGCTAGATTGCATTATAGTTCATTTTAGATTGCACCCGAAGTATCGTTATGTCTAATCCAACTTCTAAACCCTCGGTTATGACTTTCGTCTATACTCTAGGAGTGGTGTTGTTCAAACAATTACCTAAATATGTACTCTCTCTCAAGTAGATACATACTAAATAGGAACAACTAATTGATGGCCATTCAATTGACTACCACAAGAACGTAGTTGCACAAATAAAGATGAACAATCAACCAAACTATATTAATATCACTATAAGTTTATCCCCCAACGGGTTCCACCAAAACCCTAGATTAAGAAAATTAGCTACTCATATTCATAAGAATCAATTCTAAAATAACTTGCATAATTGAACTACAAAATAATAAATAAGAGCTATAAAAATCAATCTTTGCTTCACTGAGTAGTAATCCACAGGATTTTCTTCACTTCAATGGCTTTCTCCCCTTTCAAGTTGTGTTTTTGGGTCTATTTATATGTTTGGGACAAACCCTAAACGTGTAAGAGACTTCTATTCCAACCGGGAAACACTTAAAACTCTTCAAAACTCGGATTTGACCGGATCAGGGGCCAGGCTTTATGGCCCTAACACCTGGATAAAGCCAGTCTAGGCCAGGCTTTATGGCCCTAACGCCTGGATAAAGCCAGGCCAGGCCTGGCGTTTTGGCTCTAACGCCTGGATAAATCCAGACTAGGCCTGGCCTTAAGGCTCAAACGCCTGGATAAAGCCAAGTGCACTCCTCTTCGCCTCTTGAGCATATTTTCGACGTTTTTGCATCCATTTAGTTTCACTTCCATCTCCAATTCACCTACACATGAAATAGACTCCATTATGCACATACAATGTGTTTTTTATCATTAACGCACATAAAATGTAAGGCATATAACGTGTTAAACCATGAATTCTAGACACACATCAACATCCCACACTTAAACATTTGCTCGTCCTCGAGCAATCAAACTACAGTCACACAAATTATTAAGCAAATCCCTTAATACGTTATACCAAGAATTTTTAAAATAGTTTAATCACAGAGGTGTGACATACTCGCATCAATAATCGACTCACAAATACCATGCTTTATTCACAATTCACTAACTACTATAACATAAAGGTCAACAACATTACATTTCCTTCATGAATCATGTGCCCTCACCAAATCAAAGAGCTCGTTCCACACACAATGAAATTTAAGAACACTTAGGAACTCAAGATAGAAATAATTCACTTGCTCTCAGAAATAATATTCATATGCCACAAAAAATGCACCATAGGTTTGCCCATAGTGTACTACTCTACTAATCGAGCTCATTCAGTCATGGATCAAATAGGACTTTATTTGGTTTTAATGTAGGCTGCGGGACGGGTAGGATACATTTGGATATAAGAGTGACTACACCTCCCTAAGCACATTAATACATATACTTTCGCATTCAACCTCAAACTTATATTAAGCCAAACTCCACCTTTACATCAATGTTATTACCCCATACTTCTTTAAGCACAATTACATTAAGAGTCACCACATCTATTTTTCTTTCACAACAATACAACTGTTTATTTTATTTATTTATTTTCTTCTTTTTTTTTTCTCAAGTGACTCTTACTTTTTCAAACAGTGCACCTTTCTCCTTATTTCAATTATTCCCCTCAAAAACCAACCTACCACCCCAAACTTTAACTTTTCCATATTTTATCGCTTTTTCAGTGCTTACGAGAGGTGACATGGTTCAAATATATGATCGATTCAAACAAAGGGGTATGGCTTGTAATGTGGTTGCCAAAGAAACAGGATTATAGGCTCAACGGGGTTAACTACGATACATAACAATTAGGTGGGTAAAATATATATAGCTGGCTCAACAAAGAAATGCCTATATCACTTCCAAGACTGAACAAAACTTCTATTTCGCTTTGCACACACACGGTGCAAGTTCTAGACATCAAATGCAATGCACAGAATAACATACAAACCTCACACACACTTGGCACATAACTCACTCAGGATTGGATCTATCAAGACACTCTAGTCAAAGCAGTTAAGCAAATTTTAAGAATTCCTAATTTAAGGTATTAATCCTGGAGTCCAAAAAAAAAATTGAGCCTAAGCGTCACAACCAAAGTACTGACTATTCTCAAGATATTAGCACGTTTCAAGATATTGTTACTATTAAGCCCTCAACCATGTGATTCCTACTCCTAAAATTTAAAAACTACCCACACCCGGTTCAATTAAAAACCCTTTGAAAACAACCGTGGTCCAAAGAAAAACCAAGGGGGAATTACTACACTACCTAAAACAAAAATCTTTTTGGTATTTTCTTTAGACTTACTTCCCTCAAGAGAACTGTCTAGGAGATCCATCGTCGGGAAGAGTCCACATATTTCTGATTTTTTTTCTTTTGTTTTGTTCTACCTAAAATAAAAACTTACTAACAAGAAAAGCTAAAACTACTAACAAGAAAGCACACTAAACACAACAAATCACAACAAATATGTACAACACCCCACACTTAAATCATGCAGTGTCCTCAGTGCATCACATATAGACAAAACAAGAAATAAAAGTAAGGTGCAAGAAACTCCCTGATCCAAGTAGCTTCGCCATCCTTTCCATTAGTTTTTTTTCCATGCTCCTTCGAGCAACCACTTGAATCACTTTATGAATCCACTTTGAACTTATGAATTAGATCCCAAGTTTTGAATCTGCTCTATGATCATGCTCCTGGGATGGTGGAACGAATCTGCCTGGCCCAATAAAACAATATAGTAATCTGCGCTTCTTGGCCTTTCGACGAAATGTGTACTCCCTACTTGCTGGCAGGAAGAATTCCAGAATGTAGGCATCTTGTTCTTTATCCCTCAACTCATCATGTGGTTTGGATAACTCTATTTGCATATCATCATCCCAACACAATGTGAAAAAATGGTTGGAGT
>ML307322.1:0-48987 GCA_005239505.1 Nicotiana paniculata | reverse complement strand
CCCCCCCCCCCTGCAATTTTTTCTTAATATATTTTCAGGTTTTTTTTCATCTTTCTTTTTTAATATATTATACTTATATATAATTGCTATTCCAGTAATTAGCTCCTTTATAATGTTAACAACTTTAGGGATATTTTTGTCTTTTTAATAGGCTAAAGTGCTTACTAGCACTTGTTTGCCAAACACTTCAACATCTTTTTTTAAGCTTCAACATTTTTATCCAAACATGTAACTGCTTATTTATAAAATAAGCTCCAGCACTTAAAAGCTGCTTTTAAGCACTTGTGCTTAAAAGTCACTTTTCTTAAGCCAATCCAAACGGGCTCTAGATAAGAAAAAGGCCGTACACGGGCCCAATATTGTAATTTTATTACAATTATTATTTGTTGGTGTTTAGTTATTTTTTATAAATAAATTATTATTATTATATTGAGTTAATCATGGAGAGAAAATGATATTGGGGATCACAATTTACAATTAATTTGTTTTTAATAATTTACATTAAATTAAAATATAAATTATAACTTATTAAGTTGCTCCAATTAACATAAAAAAAAATTCGTGATATAATACTCATTTAGCCTCCAGTCGATATCAAACACAAACGTCAAATTAAAAATTTGATATCAATGGTTTTAGGTAAAATACATAAGTTACCCCCTTAATTATGCATCAAATCTTTGTTACACACTTTCTGAGCACGAAAATTATCTTACACACTCAACTTTTTCAGTGTATGTCTAATACACACCTCTTTTTTTTTACCAGTATAAAAAAAAATGTAGAATATCACGCACCAATAAGACCATGACACGTGTTATTATTATTTTTTTAAGAGAAAATATTTAAATTACCCTTGTACCCCCAATTTAAGAAATCCTCTAACATTTACCTCTTCTTTTGCCTTCTGCTAAAGTTAATACCACTGAAAAAAACCATTGCCATTGCTTTCTAACCTTCACGCATATTCAATTTTTATCATAAACCCAAGGCCAAGAATGAAAGAGATGAAACTAAAATTGCAATTCCTCTGTTCCCCTATTTTCTTCCTCCATTTTCAGATCTCATACCACAATTAAACAAAACAAATCAAAGTTAGTTTTTCATTTTCATGAATTAAACAAATCTCGTTTTCTTGAATTAAACAATTTCAATGTGAATAAAATCTCAAATCTCCTCTTATATGACAAAAACTGAGTTGGTGATTTTATCATTTCAATCAATTCTTATGAAATAAAATAGATTATTTATATAAAGATTATATGTTTAGGTGGATTTTAATGATAGAAAATGAAGCACGAGAAGTTTTGAAGGCAATTTTAAGAAAAAATTACAGTACCTTCATTAAATTCTTCATCACGAGTTTTGGTAGATCTTATAAATGGCAGAGAAAGAAAGAAACCGGAAGGGAGTTCGGGGAAGACCAGAGAGGAGAAGGGGGTGTTCCTTGTAGTTTGGGGAAGACCGAGATAAAATGGATACTTAGAAACTTTTTTAATTTGATAAAATTGGAAATAAGGAAAATAATACTATTATTTTGATACGTGATACTAAAATATGGATTTCGAAAAAATATTTACAAGTTTTACGCATTCTTTTTTTCTTGTTAAGCAGCGTGCAAGCCGCATAGCAAAATAGGTGTGTATTAGACACACTTTGAAAAGGTTGAGTGTGCCAGATAATTTTCGTGGTCAGAAAGTGTGTAATAGATATTTGGTCCATAGTTTAGGGGGTAACATATGTATTTTGTCATGGTACTATTTCCCCACTATATTCGAATATTTTACAAGAGAATACATTAAAAACCTACAAGTATCATCTATATTAGTAATTTTCTAGAATAAAAAGCATACCAAACTGTGTGTAAACTAATCTGGATACATCCAAATTGGTCTCGCAAGTATTTCACCAGTAGGAATAATCAGCTACTTGATAAAAGTTAAACGAACAATATCATTATTTACAATACGATAAAACATGAAAAATTATGATTTTATATCTTGTATACATCAAAATTAAGAGAAATTCTTAATTTTGCATTCTTAGTGAGGTAATTTACTACTTCAAACAAAGAGAATAATAGACACTAAAACAAATACGAACATGATATAAATTGTAGTAATTCAATATAATAGTTCAAATTATATTTTATTATAACTCGTTTAAATTGATGTTAACTGGTGATAAAATAATAAACATTTGATAGAATTATATATATATATATATATTTTCCTCAATTTAAGGAGATGAGAGAAATATTTTTATTTTTTATTGAATTATCACGTGTTAGTTTTCATAATGAAACAATATAAAAATTATAACAAATATGTTTAAGACAATCTATTGATAGTTGAAAACTTATCATGGAAGAATAGAGTCAAACCATGATATATTAAATTATCACATCAATTAAGTATATAAGATATATCCTCCTAGTACAGTAGGAACATATCTCATTAGTTAAATTAACTTTTGAGATTTAACAAGCTATATTTTTTAAAATTACTTTTGAATATGAAAATATTTAGTTTGAAATCTCTTTCAAATAGTATGAATAGATGAAAACCATTTAATTTGTATTTTTAAATTGCTTTAAGATAATATGAGTAAAGATGAAAATCTTGTAAATGTCGATACTTCTTTTTGTTGTTGTTGTTGTATTATTTAAAAATTAATTTTACTTTCTCTATGGAAACTTCTATTTGAATAAAATAAAATTAATAATTTTCTAAAATTAGAAAAAGGTTGAAAATGAGCATTGCACAAACAGTCTAATCAACACATGCATAATATATTTAAAAAAAAGTTGTAGCTAAAAAAATATGGGGTACACGTGTATCAAGATGATATGATTTTGCATTTAAGAAATACAAACATAATTTTTTTATGAAATAACATATATGCCTTGGTGAACCATATTCCCTTTTCAATATAATAGAAAAAAGTATAGAAAAGTATAGTGCTACTCGTGTCTTTACTGCTTAAAAAAAAAAGAAGAAGAAGAAAACGAAAAAAGAAAGAGTAAATAGGAAAGAAGCAAATGTCGGGGAGTGTGACATTTTCACCCGGAAAAAAAGGAAGCCATGAACGAGAGGTCTCGAAATACTTGAAATACAAGGGGACTACATTCTCGATTATCATTTTCGTTGGCATCTCCAACAGAGTCCGTTGAGAGAGATAAAAAGCATGGCGAAATCGAGCGCCGACGATGAGGAGCTGCGAAGAGCTTGCGAGGCCGCCATTGAAGGCACAAAGCAGAAAGTTGTAATGTCGATCCGTGTAGCCAAAACCAGCGGCATCTTAGGCATTTCCGGAAAATTGAGCCGCGGTGCTATGGCTAAACCGCGAGTTCTCGCTATCTCCAGTACGTAAAATAATCTAATTATGATGAGTTTTAAATGTTCGGATTGTGTATAACTGACTTCAACTAATTTGGAATGGAGGCCTAGTAGATTTGTTGATTAATTTTTTATTTTATACTGCTGACGTCAGTAGAAAATAATCTAGTTACAAATGAAACTCTGAAGGATATAGATTATCAATATAACTGACTCAGCTAATTTGGACCCGAGTCATAGCTAATTATTGATTTTTTTTTATATTGCTGACACCAGCTTAATAGTATAATTATAATGATGCTCTGAAGGATATACATTATTCCCATATAACTGACGTTAACTATTGGCTGAGCCAGGAATTCTGATGAGGGATTAAAAAAAATTCGAGTATGTCGCACCTCGGATTTTAACTTGTATTCTCTTTTAAGTGAATTCAAAATCATATATCTATAAATTTGTCTACCTTATTTATACAGTATAATTATCAGATTGAATTCCATTCATTGTGTGACTCCCGGCATCAACTATTCTGGAATTAAGGCGAAGTTGATTGATTGTTTTTTTCTTGGTACTGCTGACACCGGTGTGAAAATAGTCTAATTATAATAAATTTACAAATGATATAGATCATTTACATAACTGAACTCAATTAATTTGGAAAAGAGATGCAGTTGATTTATTGGTGATATCTTTTATACTCTTGATGCCAGTGTAAAAATAGTCTAATTAAGATGAATGTCAAAACGATACAATTGAATCACCTATACTAATTTGAAATTGAAGCTAACTGATTCATTGATTGTTTCTCTTAAATGAAGTATGAAAATTGTCTATTTATTAGAATATCTGAAGTTTTGAGGTTATTAAAGAAAAAGAAAAAAGAAAAAAGAATCTGTTAGTTTTGAACTGAGGGGATTGGGGTGAAGTTAATTGATTGTCTGTTTCTATGGAATTTCTCCACTACCTCTTTCCGGCATTTCTCTAATCTATTAATGCGTGATCTGATCCAAATTCCAATTATGTTCATTGGAAAAAGAAGACATGTTATATAAGTGTTTTTATGTTTGTTCTAACCTACCAGTCGTGGGACTGAATTCGTGGTGGTCATTTGGGCAATTTTGAATTGAAGTTGAAAAACAGTGCTTGAAGCTGAAAAGAAGTTTGTGGAAGTTAATAGTATCGTGTTTCACTTTTTCTGGTGATGTTATGCGAGCTTCTCCACCCATGTTTTACTTATTTTGCTTAGTAAATTTAGAGCACAAGTAACAATGATTTAACTCATGTTGCATAGTAATTGTAGCTAGGCTATGCTGACTATAGTCTGCCCATTGTCTCGGATGATAAACGAAACAGATCGTCTATTAGTGGATCACATCTTCTAACTTAAGATCAGATTTGACATGACAAACACTAACTTTAGGCAGCCTCTATCTTCATTTGACCCAATTATTACATGCAGAGCCAGAATTCTTTTTGGATACTGGATTTTTCAATAAAGTTGTTTGGTACTTCAACATTTTGATGTTGTGGTAGTAGTTCCTTTATTCTGAACAAAAAGCGTCAACTGCTTATTCAAAAAAGATGTTTCATAAAATAATCTCGTAAATCTACGAATTCAGGTGAAAGTTTTGGTTAAACATTTGGATATCTAGCCTCATAACTTAAATGGTGCATTCTTTCTGGGATGAGGAGTAACATTCGAAAAATTAGATGTACCACTGTAATTTCAGAGTTTCTCCCATGCAATAGTTTTGTTGTCAACTAGAATAGGTCATTTCCATTTGTGCAGACAATCATAACATGTGGTTTATGCAGCAAAAGCTAAAGGCCAACGGACTAAAGCTTTTCTTCGTGTCTTAAAATATTCTAATGGAGGAGTCCTTGAGGTAATACTTCTGTTAAATCTTTTTAATGTTAAATTTCTCTTCTTCGATTTAGATACCTTTACAGTACTCCAGATTATTTAGAGGATGAAGATAATGCTTTTATAAGTTAGTGTAGCTTGTCTACCAACATGAAGCTATGAATCTGTAACTTCATTAAGCTGTGGATAGTGTTCCAATTTTATATGACATCTTTTATGAAACTTTTAATTTTGGTCGTGCATAAGGAATCTGTAGTATCTCTAAACTTGCTGATAAAACTGTTTAGAAGGATTATTTTACTTATTGTCATAGATAGACTCATGAAACCGCACTGCTTCTCACAAAATCCACATTTTTGGGCTAGTGAGTAGAGCAAACTGTGCTAAAGTCTCTTGTTTAGCTAACAACAATATAATGCTTGCATCTGTAGCCTGCAAAATTGTACAAGCTTAAGCATCTTTCAAAGGTGGAGCTGGTAACTAATGATCCAAGTGGGTGTACGTTCATGCTGGTAATACTCACAGCAAATTATTTTGACATTCCACCTGCAGCTATTATTTGGAGCTTATTCTTGATGATATTGTTACACAGGGTTTTGATAATCTCAGAAGTCAAAGTGTCACTCCACCTCAGTGGACAATGCGTAACGTTGACGATAGGTATTTGTTTAATTTTTAGTGTGTAAATATCTGAGTTCTTTTTCTCATGTAAGCATTTTTATCATGACCTTTTGTTTTAACTATGTAGGAACCGTCTTTTGCTTTGCATCCTAAACATCTGTAAGGATGTCTTGGGTCGTCTCCCCAAGGTTGTTGGCATAGATGTGGTGGAGATGGCTCTTTGGGCAAAGGTGCATTATAAAAGTTCCTCAATTGCTTTCAACATATTATAGCACATTCCTAGGCCGTCGCTTTGGAAAGTAGGCATGCTCCATTTAGTTATGGCATCAAGGATTTGCTCTAGTTGGTTGGTCTCTATTTGTTTGTGTTAATTTTCTATCAGGCTTGCGTAAAATCATCCTTGTTGATGATAACCGCTTAATCACATGTCGTTGGAAGGTAGATCTCAAAAATGTATAACAGGTTTGAAATGGTTGGCAAAGTCTTAAGGGGACTTTTGGTTTATTCATTGTGGGTGTTATCCATTTGCCTAATTCTCTGAATTCCCTCCATTTAATCCACACAAACGGACTCTTTTCAAGAAAAAGAGTATTTATTTTTGTGATTTCTGTATGATTGCCTACTTTGATATAATATAAAAACAGTTCTCTCGCTAATCGTTAATTTCTTGGTGATGTAAATTATTTTAATACTAATTTTTATAAAAATTTAATACATGCAGGCAAAGTATATCTTTGTTGTAAAAATTCAATCCCACCTTCAATTCTACTTACCTGTAACTTTTATTTATTCCCAATGTCATAACTATATCAGTGATATTTCAATCTCACTTTATCCTGTCATGAACCAGAGGGCCCTAAATGGTGGCATTGAACATATTACATTGAGAAACTTCTTTCCTCGTCTTCCTATTTAAATCCCAATTGTTTCAGCTTTTGTCAATCCTATTCACTGATTTCAACTGCAAAATAAGCATGTGAATGATGTAATAGAATTGCTCTAAATGCACTTAGGATAGTATAGTCATTCCTTTTGTCTCTTCTTTTGATGAGTGAAAGGATAATCATTCCTGTTCTCATATAAAGGACACAATTGTATTCTCTAGTCGCTGAAGATGGACTCTGTTAGTGACAATTTTTTTCTTTTGACCTAATACTATCTGTTACATATATTGGTAAAGCTAGTTATCTTTTGCTCTTGTGCCCTATATCAGTGGGAATCCTTAAAGGAGGATCTCAATGTGTCTGTTAATGTTGAAAATGATAGTTACTTATCTGAAAAGGTCTTTTAAGGTGAAATGAATGGGAAAGTCGTTGCAAAAGGTCACTACACCTGGAACACAATCTTTTGCATCTAGTGCCCTATAAAGTTCAACTATTACAGTTTTTGTCTGTTAGTATTCTTACCTGACTCTAGATAGGAGGTAAACATGTAGGAAGCTCTATTAATCTGCTTAAGGATACAGAGTTATTTATGTTCTCTTATAAATACACAGTTGGAAACACTCTTCTAGTTAAAGACGAAAACTGCTTTTACATACAATGGTAAAGCAGATAGTTCTCTTTATTACAAAAAAATGTTCTCACTTTTTCTCGTGTTTCTTTAGTTATAGAGTCTTTGAGGGTCATATGTACATTCACTATTTAATTGAAGATAAACACTTACCTGTTGACATTAGAAATAGCTATTTGATTGCAATATGTTTCTAAAAATGAACTAAAACAAAAGCTGGTGCTTGATAAATTTTATGTAAATCTAATTTATATGATCTACACTTACCTGTTGACATTAGAAATAGCTATTTGATTGCGATATGTTTCTAAAAATGAACTAAAAAAGCTATAAATTTCTATGTAATTCTAATTTATATGATCTAATGCAGGAAAACACTCCAACAATTACCAAGCAACAAGCAAATCCTCAAGATGGGCCTCTTCCTGCTGTAGCAGAAGAAGGTGAGATGACAGTAACCGTTGAAAGAGAACTTGTATCTCAAGCAGAGGAAGAGGACATGGAGGCTCTTTTAGGCATGTATGTAACCTCTTTCATCCTTCTCCAGACATTGCATTAAGCCCATTTTTGCTCGAAATATGAACTGCTTATGTCTACTTCTTTTATGTTGTCCTCTTGCCACTACTTTGTCATGTCATGGAGGGGAATGTCAAATATTCTCACTTTTCTTTTCATTAAAAAGCTATTATACTAGTTCAACTAGGTGATGTGGGAGTGTTAACTACTTTAAAAGACAGCCCCCTTTCTATTTATAAAACTAGGAGCTTTATAAAACTTCAAGTTGGCTACCTGCTTACAATTTTAAATGGAATAATGATCGAGAAACCTGTCTAAAAGCACTCTACTATTTCTGAAAACAAATAACTATCTCGTATCACTACCTTGTTTGTGTGTAGTGTCCTCGAGGCTCTCTCATGCTTTGTTCCTCATGGTGAACTACCAGTCTCATCTGAAAGACCGCACAAGCAACAATCCAGTGTCCAATCACTGTATTAGTTACTAGACTTAAAAGTTTTTGGTAGGTTCACTTTTGTCCTGAAATAATTAGGAAACAATTCTGGGAGATTGTGAACTCCTCTGGAAACGAGTACAAAAGATTGATGTTTTGGTCAAGAAAGTGTGTATGATTAGGAATGCAAGACTAGGGAGTTGCAAATTAAGCGTGCGATCTTGTGGTTGCAATTGGTCTGGCTGACGTAGCTTCTTGCTGAATTTACAAAAGAATGCAGTTTATATGCCAGTACTGTTTCCAGATTTTGTGTCAGCAGTTGAACCTACACCTTGGTTTTCCTGCCAACTGCTTTACTGCTGAACTTATTTTGTATCAGGCAAGCTATTGCTGATACAAATTACAAATTACCTCGTGATGCCTTTGTGCTCTTAATTCTATGGAGAATGACGAATCATCTACTATTTATGCATATAAAATACCTTTTCATCTATTGTTTATAAGCTGGTGGTGTTATTCCACGGCCTCCCGCCTCTAATGGACCCAACTCCATCGCCCCCTCATATGCTCCTGTGCTTAGTTGTGCTGAGGTTACACCTCAAGCTCCTTCGTATTCTGGGGAGATTGGTGGGGAGATTGTTGCGCATGCCCCAATTGATGTTAGTGCCGGACCAGTATTTCCAGTTAATATGCCACCAAGGATGCCATACTCTCTTCCTTCCCGCTACCCTACTGGCGTTTCTGGACATTCCTATAGCAGCGGGGTGTTAATTTTAGAGGTTGGTGCCCCTCAAGGAAATGGTGAAATCCTTTCGGCACCTAAAGTTCCTATTGCTAGCAATGCTATGGTCTTGTAGTCCTCCGGTAGGAGCAAGTAAAGTGTTAGATAGTTATGTGTAAATAGTCCTAGTCCCATATGTAGTAGGAGTAGAATATGTCCTAGTTCCATATGTAGTAGGAGTAGAATATGTATTATATATAGAGCTCATTGTATCATTGTTAAAAAAAATAGATTTTTCTCCCGTGTATTCTCACATGGTATCAGAGCTTCAGTGAGAAAATTATCGTTGTGCGTCATTCCAGCGACCGAGAAGAAAGATCTCATCGCTGTGCAATTTTCCGGCAACTTCATCTTGTTCCCAGGGTTCATCATTGCTACAGTGGTACTGTGCACATACCGGTACCACCATCAAATCCGAAACCCTTGTGCGACCAAACCCCAGAAATCTCAGTCCCATTAGAATAGAAAAGTCAGTCACCGTGCGTCTTTCCGGTTAACGACTCAAGATTGATTTGTGTTATCTCCTCATCGGTAAGTGTTGTGCGAAAACCAACACTACCCTCTTGTTCGGAGAATTCAAGCAACATAGCCCCATTCAACCGCTCCGGCAGAAAGTCCTTCACGCGCCTCCATGCGCCACCACAACAAGGGTTCCAACGAGCTACAATAACTTGTTTTGTTGCTTACGGGGAGTGTAGTGACCTAGTATGTCAAATGATCAACTTGCAAATATTTTTACCAAGTCCCTCACTGGTCCTCTTATTAGTTACATATGTAACAAGCTCGGTACTAATGATTTGTATGCACCGGCTTGAGGGGGAGTGTTAGATAGTTATGTGTAAATAGTCCTAGTCCCATATGTAGTATGAGTAGAATATGTCCTAGTCCTATATGTAGTAGGAGTAGAATATGTATTATATATAGAGCTCATTGTATCATTGTTAAAAAAATAGATTTTTCTCCCGTGCATTCTCACATAAATGATAGATATAGAAGACGCCTGTCCAATTTCGTCATGGATTGGAGGAGGGGCTATGTCTATCTGGACGTAGGATAAACTTTTAAACTTTGGGAAGTTTTTAGGTGTTTCTTTTGAAGGGAAGGAAGATAGGGTGTTAGAACTGTTGAGGGNGGGGGGGGGGGGGGAGAGGGATATTGTTACTTATGAAAGTTAAGATTCTTTCATGGTGATGGGTTATATTCTATTTTGATGATCTAACAAACTTTTATGTGAAGAACCAGAGAAAGGACCTGATATGTAAACAACATAATAAGTTAGCTCCAACTCAAGGAATTCCGGAGAGTGCACCGTTAAACAATAAGGGACCAGTTGGAGGACCTGATCCATTGACAGACTAACAGACAGAAGTACAGGGTCAACTTTACAGTTGTAAAAAGCTGTGACAGAAAAGTGACTGCCTGCAACTGTACACGCTACAGTGCAGCAGCCACTTCCCATTGTTGTGAAGTGTACCCTAAAGATTTGGGACATTCTTGGAATGTGGTAAGGTCTTTAACATCTTGTTTGAAGACAAACAAGATATTCACTTGAGCATTTAGTAACATTCTTCTAAGCATTGAAGATCTGCCCAGCATTGAAGGCTCAAGTGTGTCAAGAACAAGAAGACAACTCCACTAAAGCGGACCAGTTTCACTATGTGTCTTAGGCGTCCATTAGTTGAGTTGTAATCTTGTGTTTTGCTTTCTATTGTATCCTATCTTGCTTTCTTAGAAGCCTTGTATTAGGAATCCTAAAACCATAATCCATCCGTGTTTTTGTGTGACTAAGGTTAGTCATAAGTCAAAGTCTTTGTAACGAGAGAGTTACAAAGTGGCTTGTAATAGTGATTGCAAGTTAGTAAGTTGAAGTCTTTGTAAGAGTGCTTTACAAAGTGGCTTGTAATAATGTAGATTACAAGTTAGTGAAGTTGAAATCCTGCAAGTGTAGGTCGTGGTTTTTGGTCCCCTTAAGAGGGATTTTTTCCACATAAAAATCCCGTGTCACTTTACTTGTATTCTTAAAGTATATCTCTGTGGGAACTCATAGAGGACCTGGTAACTATACTGTTTGGTGGACTCATAAACCTTCAATTGGTATTAGAGCGGGTTCTTTATAAACGGTTAACACCTAGAAAGGATCTGTAATGGCTGCTCCACCAAACTTCGAGGAAGGACAATCGACATATCGACCTCCTAGGTTCAACGGTCAGTACTATGGGTAGTGGAAGACCCGCATACACGACTTCATCATGGCTGAAGATTCTGAGTTATGGGATATCATCTGTGATGGTCCTCATGTTCCTATGCACAAGGTTGGAGAAGCTGGTTTGATGGTGCCAAAAACCAGGAGGGACTACAACGATGCTGACAGGAAAGCTGTGGAAAAGTATTTTCGTGCAAAGAAAATTCTTGTGTGTGGGATTGGACCTGACGAATACAATAGGATCTGTGCGTGTCAATCAACCAAAGAGATCTGGGATGCTTTGCAGACTGGCCATGAAGGAACAACACAAGTGAAGCAGTCCAAGATCGATATGCTAACCACTGAGTACGAGCTGTTCAAGATGAAGGAAGATGAATCTATACAGGATATGCATACCAGATTTATTTCCATTATCAATGAGCTTCACTCTCTAGGAGAAGTCATTCCTAGGAACAAGCTAGTGCGAAAGATCTTAAGTGTTTTGCCTAGTTCCTGGGAAAGCAAGGTCAATGGCATCACTAAAGCAAAGGATCTTCAGGTCTTAACAATGGATGAGTTGATAGGAAACTTGAGAACATAAGAGATGAAAAGAAAAAAGGACAGTGAGAGAAGGGAGCCCAAGAAGGAGAAGAACCTGGTTCTCCAAGCTGAAAAGCATGAGTCAAGTGAAGAGGACAACGACATGGCCTATCTCACCAAGAGATTCCAGAATATGGTTCGAAGGAATGGGGGAATACCAAGAAGAGGCAGCTCAAGCAAGAATAAAAACTATGACCTATGTCATAAATGTGGTAAGCCCGGACATTTCATAAAAGACTGCCCGCTCCTGAAACAGGACAACTACAAATACAACACTGACAAAGCTGCAAAGAGGTATCCGGTCCCTGACAAGAGATTTAGCAGAAAACACGCAGCTGACAATGTTGTAAAGCAGACTCTTGCTGCTTGGGGAGATTCATCAAGTGAATCAGAAGAGGAACCTGAAGCAGAAAACAACTCTATGATGGCAGTTGAGAACAAGGCTAAGGAGTATGATTCATTGTTTGCTCTTATGACTCAATCTGATGAAAAAGAAGAAGATGACACAGATGAGGTAAACTTCAGGGATGTTCAGAGAAATCTGAAATCCTATTCTCCTAAAAAATTAATGTCATTGTCAAATGTTCTCATTGATACCTATTACAGCTTAGTTGAAGATAAAGATTCATTGACCTTAGAACTAGGAGAAGTAGAACAAACTAGAGATGACCTAGTTGTGTGTGTAGTTGACTTGAAAGAAACGGTAGGAAACCTTGAAAAAGAGAAAGAGTCTCTAATGTGCAAAATCAATAGTGTTGAGAATGACAGAGATGACCTAATGGTGGTGGTTGTGGATCTTAAGGATACCATAAAAGATCTTGAAAAGGAAAATGAAGTGATAGAGAAAAAAAACCAGAAAGTCAGAAAATGGGATAGATGATCTAATTGTAGCAGTGGTAGATTTGAAAGAAACAGTGGAGAATCTAAGCAGTGAAAAGATTTGTCTGAATATGAGAATAGATACTGTTGAGCAAGAAAGAAATGATCTTCTAGTGGTAATCACAGACTTAGAGGAAACTATTCAGGGACTTAGACTAGAACCTGGTTCATCGAGTGTGGATAAAGGAAAAGAAATAGCCAGTGAAAAATATGTCAAGCTTGAAAAAGAACTGAATGAGGCCAAGAATAGTCTGTGCAGTGAGGTTGAGAAAAACAAGGATTTGCAAGCAGAAGTGAGCAAAGTAAAATCTGATCTTAAAAAATCATTGAACTGGACCTGGTCCACAGATGCTGTCACTGCTATGTACTTTAACAACTCTGGGAACAAGCAGGGAATCGGGTTTCAAAGGAGAAAACTCCCTACCACCCTCACAGCAAATATGTCACAGTCCCAGACAATTGGCTTTGTACCCATTGTGAGAACAACGTGCACTTCAAGGAAAGCTGCCTAAACAGGGATCAATCAGTCCAGAAAAACAAGATGTTTGCTGGAAGGAGAAATACTAAGCAAGGACCAGGTCCCAGCAAGAAATATCAATTCCTGCCGGCATGGACTAGAAGAGTTCTTATTCATCCCTTTCCTAACTACAAGGGACCCAAACTTGTTTGGGTTCCTAAATCTAACCATTGATTTATTTGTGCAGGGATCAGTGAGGGGAACTGGGCTACAATGGATCATGGACAGCGGATGCTCAAAGCATATGACTGGAAATACCATGGACTTTCTCTCATTGAAAGCCTTGCAGGGAGGGGATGTATCCTTTGGAAATGGAAAGAAGGGATACATCCTTGGTGTTGGAAGAGTTGGAAGGTCTCTGGAGCACTCAATAGAAAATGTATATTATGTGGATGGCTTGAAATATAGCCTATCGAGTGTCTCTCAAATCTGTGATAAAGGAAACAAAGTGGAGTTCTTGTCCAAAGTGTGCACAGTTACTAGTCTAGTATGTTGATGACATTAATTCTGGGCTACAACAGATTCACTGTGTAAGAAATTCACAATGTTCATGGGAAGTGAGTTCGAGATGAGCATGATGGGGGAACTGAACTTCTTTCTGCGTCTTCAAGTGAAACAATCCACTAAGGGTACATGCACCAGTCAACAGAAATATATCAAGGAACTGCTCAAGAGGTTTGACATGGAAGACTCCAAGGTGATTGACACACCCATTGAAGTGGCTACCAAACTTGACATGGATGACTCTGGCTCTCCTGTAAATCAAACTATGTACTGATGCATGTACCCTTAGTGGATTACGGAACTTAAAATTGATTTGAGGAGGAACTTGGCAGATTGAAGGGGTTACCCTGAGTCTTTTGTTCTGCTATCTGAGGAGTACCTTCCACAGCATCTCCAACTCTTTCTTCAGCTTCTGTGGGAGAGATTGGAGTACCAGGTTCCTTCTGTGTTCCTGAGGAAGAAGTTACGTTGCCTTCAATCATCTCCTTGCCTTGACTCATCATGTCTGCCTTGCCATTTGATACATCAGAAATTTCTCCAGGAACCAGGAGTGGTTCGTTGTCTTGATCATCACCATTGTTGTCCCTGTTTGAGGAGGGAGTTTCATTGAAGAGCACATGAACACTCTCTTCTACACATTGGGTTCTTTTGTGTGCTTTGCTTTGAGAAGAATATCCCAAAAAGATATCTTCATCACTCTTGGCATCAAACTTTCCAAGCTGATCCTTCCCATTGTTTAGAACATAGCATTTGCAACCAAAGGCTCTTAAATGCGTTATCTTAGGCTTTCTTCCATTAAGCAATTCATAGGGGGTTTTGTTTAGGAAGGACCTGATCATGCACCTGTTCACCAAGTAGCAAGCTGTATTGATTGCTTCAGCCCAGAAATTCTTAGCAATTCCACTGTCAATGAGCATTGTTCGAGCCATATCCTCTAGGGTTCTGTTCTTCCTCTCCACTACTCCATTTTGTTGAGGAGTCTTGGTGCTGAGAAGTTGTGTGTGATTCCATTCTCAGTGCAAAACTCATCAAATTTTGCATTATCAAATTCAGTTCCATGGTCGGATCTGATGCAAGCTACCTTTAGGTCCATCTTCACTTGGATTTTCTTTACAAAGGCCACAAACACTTCAAATGTCTCATCTTTTGTTCTAAGAAATAATGTCCAAGTGAATCTTGAGTAGTCATCCACAATCACAAAGATGTACTTCTTTCCACCCCTGCTTGGAATTCTCATAGGTCCACACAAATCCATGTGAAGAAGTTCAAGAGGTTTGGATGTGCTAACATCTTTCTTTGGCTTAAAAGATGATTTCACATGTTTTCCCTTGGCACACGCATCACAAACCTTGTGCTCCTTGAACTTGGAATTTGGCAGAAACAGTACTTGTCAAAAGGCGGTAAGGAAGTGCTTACTAAAAACACTTTATCGAGTATGCCCACCTATTACTTGTCCCTATTCCAAGCTCCTGTGAGCATCACATAAAAACTGGAGCGGCTTCAAAGGAATTTTCTTTGGGATGCGGCGGACAGAATTAGAAAGTTTCGTCTAGTGAATTGGCAGACAGTCACTTCCCCAAAAAACGATGGGGTGGACTTGGAGTAAAATATCGTAGGGGTCGTTTGGTAGGAGGTATTAGAAAAAATAATGCAAGCATTAGCTCTATGCATTACTAATACCTTGTTTGGTACTTTTTTTCAACCTATGTATAACTAATGCTTGTATTAGTTATACATCATACTTGGTATTATCCTATGTATAAGTAATTCATAGAAAACCATGGCATTAGTAATACCAAGGCTATTAATGCATGCATTAGTATGGTTAAAGACCAAATTGTCCTTAAAGTCCCTTAAAGCTAGAGAATATGGAGGGCATTTTTGTAAGCAACTATTTTTCTTAAAAATTATTCAATGATTATAATTTTAATACATTACACCAAACAGTAGATAAGAAATAATATTTGCATAACTAATACTTGCATTACTAACACATGCATTACTAATCCATGCATTATCAATACACCTTATTCTGCACTATTCTTATGCACCCTACCAAACGACCCCTTAGGGTATTCAACAGAGCTTTGTAGGGAAAGTGGCTGTGGAGATTCGGGGTAGGAGAGCATGCTCTATGGAGGGAGGTCATAATAGAAAAGTACGATTTCACGGGAATCACAGCACCTTTCGGGTGTGGCATGTGGAGGAGTATCATGAAGAATTGGGAAGCCTTCATTTGCAACATCACTTACGGGGTGGGGGATGGAAGGAGAATCGGCTTTTGGAATCATAGGTGGTGTGAAGAGAATGCTCTGAGGGTCTCCTTCCCTCACGTCTTCAGAGTTTTAAACCAGAAGGAATTGATGGTCCAACAGATTCACAAGGAGCGTGAAAGGGGGTAGTATGGGACCTCTCATTTAGAAGGAAAATGCAAGATTGGTAGATTGCGGAGCTCCAAGATTTGTTGGCACTGCTATATGGGCAAGACAGGCTCCAACCATCTTGTGATTCTTGGAGATGGGGTTTGTGTGGCGATGGTTTGTTCACCGTAAAGTCCTTTTACCAGAGTATGTTAGTGAGAGAGGAGGCCACTTTTCAATACTCCTCGATCTGGATTCCTAGGCGCCCACGAAGATGTGCTTTTTTGCATGGCTAGCGGCGAGGGGAGTGATCTTGACTGCTGAAAATCTGCGAAAGAGATGAATTACACTTGTTAGTTGGTGCTACATGTGTAAAAGCTCAGGGAAGAAGTTGATCATCTTTTGTTGCATTGCCCTGTGTCCTCGGCTTTGTGGAGTGCAATCCTGAATCTTTTTACTGTTCAATGGGTGATGCCACGCACTGTAAAGGAAATGTTATATAGCTGGGCCGGTTTCCGTAGAAGAAGAAAACAAAAGGCGTGGAAGTTCGCCCCGTTAGCTCTCATGTGGATAGTTTGGGGGGAGAGAAATAGGAGAGTTTTTGAGGGGATTGAGTCTCCTTTTTCACATCTTCAGAATAGTCTTTTATCTTTGATCGCTTTTTGGTGCACTCATATAGCCCCTACTTGTATAGAAGATTGGGCGTCTTTTGTAGAGAATCATGTTGTGATGTAAATTCTCTACTTTTTAGTATACTTCCCGTATACGGGAGTTCTCTCCCTTTTGATTAATACAATTTACTTTATAAAATAAAAAAGACCATATAGCTTATGTCTAGTTAGGCACTTTTTCAACCTTGATCAGGCATCTCGTGCTGAGTCTGATATTGCATAACATTGGTTTTAAGAATCATTTAACATATTCTAAATAACCGTGTTGTCTGTGGTTGTTTTTCTTAATTGGAGAATAGAAGTTGTAGACAGCACTATTAGCAGACACTTAGTTTGCTCTCTGTCTCCCTTTTGTTTCACCCTAGCACTATTTTGGTTTGTTTCCTGACTTTGGTTTCCAAATTCCTACAGTTATGTAATGGGTATTGGTGAGGCTGAGGCATTCTCTGAGAGGCTGAAGCGCGAGCTTCAAGCTTTGGAAGCTGCTAATGTGCATGCCATTTTGGAGAATGAGCCATTAATGGATGAGGTGACCCATTTTCTTGTGAAGAGTTCTTGTTGCTTTGATGCCAGTGTCAAAAGCAGAGTTTGGTTTCTATTTGCAGGCGTTGCTACATTTTTCCTATTTCCGTCAATTTAGCCTTTTTTACTTGATAAAACTATGTGTCTCTTTCATTATGAACATTTTCTCTGCCAAGAGCAATAGCACAGGCAAAGTTTGCCTTTTTCTCTGCTCCTCTGATTCAGCTTCATACTATTTCTCTGATATGTATGCTCTCGCGCTTGATATGTCTAACATAAATATTTTTCATAAAGATAAATTTATGCTTCTGTGTCTAAATTCTTGTTTCTGCAGGTCTTGCAGGGGCTTGAATCGGCTACCAACTGTGTGGAAGATATGGATGAATGGTTAGGCATCTTCAACGTAAAACTTAGACACATGAGAGAAGACATTGAGTCAGTAAGAATTTCTGCGAGGTGCTTCTGTGTGATGCTGATGCTTACCAGTAATGATTATTGCGAGAGAAGACATTGGTTAATCACTTGAATGTGAAACTTAGTTTTGAATCATAGTTCTTTGTTCTCATAAACAGTTTATAGTTCCTTTTTCAAACTTCACGAATTTTATCACCGTACTAGCTAATTAATCTACAAAGAACATGATACCCTTCCTGATTCAAACTGAGGTTGGATATGCAAAAGTGTAAACTTTTTGTCTATAATAGGGTGGGGATGGATTGAGCTTTTCGGGAGCACCACAGTGCGATTGGATGGCCGGTCTCATGAATCTGAATGATTCTAGTTTGTAATTTCTGCAAGACCAAGTTTTCCATATATCTCCAATCATGTTAGAATGTCAGGAGTCTATTATTTGAATGTAGACCTCCTTTGTTAATGCAGTATTTCATTCACAATATGCAGATAGAAACCCGTAACAACAAGCTGGAAATGCAGTCAGTAAACAACAAGGCATTGATTGAGGAACTTGATAAGCTTCTTGAAAGACTGCGTATCCCTTCTGAGGTGTTTCTCTTTCTTTCTTGGAGCTGATTAGTGGGCGGCATTTAATAATTTAATTTTTCTTCTTTTCATTCATTCTTGGTTTGTAGTATGCATCGAGTTTAACAGGTGGTTCGTTCGATGAGGCAAGAATGCCTCAGAACATTGAGGCATGTGAGTGGCTAACTAATGCTCTACATGGGCTTGGATCGCGTAACTTGGATCCTAGCTATGCAAACATGAGAGCTGTATGTCCACTTGGTTATTCCTTTCTGTCTTTTCTTTTGATCATTTCCTTTTTGATTTAGTGCTTCAGCATGTAACGTAGGTAGACAAGGTTAATGTAGGTAAGCGTGCATATGTTAAGGCACACTGCAAATTTTCCCAGACAGGGCTTGGATGACCGATTCGTATAAAGTAATCTGAGTAAATAAAAATGGTGGAACTATTTTGAAATCCACAGTAGGACCTCATATAAAAATGATTGAGTTATTGCAAAATACACAGTCATGACCTGGCTAGCGCTGGATTCAAATTCCTGCTAGTATTTTCTGTGGAAATTAAAAATGTCCTATCATTACATTCTATGTGCTCGTTTACTAAATGAAGTGAAACCAAGTTGTCCTGCCTTTGATATTCTAACACTCGTCATATAGGCAGTGGGTCATCTCTGCACTTGTACAGAAAAAGTTGCTTAACAAAAAATTAAGACATTGATGTCTGTGAATATCTTGCAGGTGAAAGAAAAACGAGCAGAAGTTGACAAGTTAAAAATGACATTTGTTAGAAGAGCTTCTGAATTCTTGAGAAACTATTTTTCCAGTTTGGTGGATTTTATGATGAGTGATAAAAGTTATTTTTCTCAGGTATACGACCAATCAGTTTTACTTGAATTAATTGTCATTAGTCTTCTATAAATAGTCACTCAGAGGTTGCTTATAATATTAATTAAACAGCGTGGGCAATTGAAGAGGCCTGACCATGCTGATCTCCGATACAAGTGCAGAACGTATGCTCGTATATTGCAGCATTTGAAGGTTGGATTTCTCCAACTTGTTAAATTTTTTTCATTGTTTTAATATTTCCTGATGTCTTTCTCTCAATCCTTTGCATTTGTAGAGTCTTGACAAGAATAGCTTGGGCCCTTTAAGAAAAGCTTACTGTACCTCCCTCAACTTGCTTTTGCGCCGGGAGGTCAGAAAGTTATTAATCTTTATTCATTTGTTTTTTTAGTTTTTTTTCTTTTTCTTTTCCCTTTTTAGCTTCTTTTGCTTCTTTCTGTTGAGTGGGTTACGTAAGTCCCCATTAAGTTCACTGCAGCTATGTGCACTTTTAAGCCAGCAGAATCTGTTTTCTTCTTCTCGGAACTCCCAAAGGCATGTGTCAGTAAAAATATGGAAAGATAGATTACAAAATTGAACCAGGGAACCAGGGAAACACAACAAAGTCAGTTAAAAAAATCCTTCATAATCAGATTTAAAGAGCTTAGTACAATTAGGGTAATCACTTCATGACTAACAAATACTGACTAGGAGTGGGAGAGTTGTTCTTTAAACAACAAGAATCTTTGCTGCCAAGCAACTTGGAGCTCAAGTCTGCATGACTTTGACGAAGTGCCTTTAATGCTAACTAAGATAACTGGACCACATAACCCTTACTCTTGAAAGTTATGGAGTAAATTCCGGAAATTTATTTTATTCCAAGTAGGGTGTTCAAATCAAGGTTCGGGATAGGGTAAATTGTCTGGTGGGACCTAAAGCAAAGATTTGAATGATGTTTTAACTCATGTACAGAAATAGGAGTTTTATATTGCTCTAGGACCCTGCTTCCCTTTTAGAGGTAGCTCTAACCTCTCTAGGAGTAAATCTTAATTCACCTAACAAAAAGGTTGTCATACTTTCTCTTTCCGTACAAGTGGGGCCATTACAAGTGGTATCACAGCATGATCTTGGCACCTAGACCTCTTCAACAGCCATAGCAGAAAGAATTCAATTAACAGGATCTGAGGAGAGCCCAAAGAGAATGGAGGATCAATATAGTCTTCTCTGACAAGGAATAGAGCAAGCTTTGACAGATCATACAGAGAAATAAATCAACTGAGCTGGATTACAAAATCTGCTACTACACAAAAATGATAAAATGGAGAAGCTTCCTTATAGAAAAAATGGAGAAGCTTGGAAATCTTGAGACTGGGAACCCAAAGTTACAGGAGAGGAAATTGAAGGTGCAACAGAGGAATCACGGAAGGAATATGCATGCCAGAGTTAACAAGATCTTCAGGGGAAGTAACAAAAAGCAAAGAGTAGAGATTGGGCCAGATATTGTTACTGGAGAAAGGTTTGAACAGGATTGCAAGGATGGAACAATTGCCACTGATGAAATATGGTCGGCTGAGTTGGAGTTGGTCTTGGTCCATCGAACACATCCAACAAATGATGATTTTCTTCTTAAATCTAAAAAAGATGAAAGAAAGGGACAAGAGTTGCGAATAATGAATTCAGTTTGATGTTGGTACATGGACCTTGAGGCTAACTCAACCCCATAAACTAGCTCATGAGGTGAGGATTGCCCAAGCCATATTAAGGAGTCCGCCCATCCCTTAAAAGCACCGATGTGGAGTCCCCCTTCTCCATGCCCAGGACTGGACATCTGGAGCATGGACAATTTTATACGGGGGCCCAACATCAGAAAACGAGAATTGTGATGGGTCCTGCTCTGATATCATGTTAAATAGCCTCTCAACACCAAAAGCTGGCTCATGAGGTGAGGATTGTCCAAGCCATATTAAGAAGATTACCCATCCCTTAAAGGACGGTTGTGGGACTCTTCAGATGCCATAGTCGAGTCAGAGATAGACAATTTTGAGAGTTGCTTGCAAGATGATTCGGCTTCTGAAGATGACGTGCAAGCTGTTACTGAAATTAGCTTGTGGTTGGCCAAATATCTGAGCAGTACAGTTGTTAGAAGTAGATGTTGCAGAGTTGAGGCAAGCGTTCGACTTATACTCTGGGAAAAAAAAAGCCTTGATTGGGATGAATATCTATACCATCGTGTCCTTGTTGCATCAAGAGAAATTAAAAGGAGAAAAAATCTTGCTGTCCATGACATTCTCTGCGTGGATGTAGAATTGCGAAGGTAAGATGATAGTTGGAAGATTTTAGGAACCTCTGGATTTTCCATATATAGCAAGAATAGCTGAGCATGATATGTCAGAGGTTAGTTCTATGTGTGTAAAGTCATTACTGGTGGAGTTTGTGGTTTTCTTCCTGAAGCAGGAAAGCAAGAAACTTTGACCATCTTACCAGTATTACTGGAGATCACTATTCCATTTTATCGGCACTGTTGCAGACTGTACATAACGGTTTTAGACAGTGTCTCTGTGTTGCTCCTTGTCTTCTTATCGAGGTTGCTAGCCTTCTTACTGGTGTTCCATGTGGTTTCCTCCTTGCTCCAATTCAAGCAGCTACGTGGATGCCTAGAATGAAGATTATTTCAAGGACTTGTTTGCCAGACTGTCATTGAGGGTATGCAGCAAGGAAGATCTTTGACAGAGCAGCTCACTCATTGGGATTTGTGTGATTGACATTGGCTCTTCTGCGGCTCAACCCTGCCCGCCAGAAACAGGTGAACAAGCAATTTCAAGCATAATGACACCATACAGGGTTGGGAATGTTATGAATCAGTGTTAAAAGGTAGCTGAAAATCAATCTTGGTTACAAAAGGTAAAGGTGGTTAGGGAGGTTGATTGGGGAATACAACTGCTTCATCAATCTATATATAACTGTGAGTCACGGGTGAAAGAAAACGAGGAAGAATTCAAGAATTATCTCAATCCTATTTCTCCTTTTCTCCCTTTTTTCCTTTTTGTTTCCTCTTTTCTGGTGGTACAAGGCACCCTTACATTATGCCATCTGAATCTCAATGTCCTCGGATTTAGATTCACAAGCTAATAGAAATGCACTTAGTGTTTCTAGTAAATCCTTGAATAAGAAATTTGTCAAGTTTAAAGTATGATGCTTATGTTTTCTATTCTTTGTAGGCTCGTGAGTTTGCAAATGAGCTCCGTGCCAGTACAAAGGCATCCAAAAATCCTATTGTATGGTTTGAAGGTTTGACAGGTTTGAATCAGAGTGTGAGCAATGCAGACACTTCTGCAGCCTCGGAGGCATATGCTAAAATGCTGACAATATTTATTCCACTCCTTGTTGATGAGGTGTTCTTCTAGTTTCTTTTTTTTTTTCCTAGTATATATGTATATAAGTGTCTTTGTTGCTTACTCTGCCCAAAGTTTATCTTCAACGTTATTCTATTCCATATTGCAGAGTTCTTTCTTTGCACACTTTTTGTGCTTTGAAGTTCCTGCACTGCTTCCACCAGAAGATGTTGCTAATGGAAAAAAAGTTGGAGATGATAAGGATGGCGCGGATGATGATTTAGGCATCATGGATATAGATGAGAATGACAATAAAGCAGGTACTTTCTCCTATTTCATGCGCTTGCCTAGTCCTGTTCAGAGTTTATGAGGGAGCACCATCTTGCTATTTTGCAGGACAAAATTCTGCAGATCTAGAAGCACTAAATGAATCACTACACGATTTACTTGAAGGGATCCAAGTAATGTTATAGTTTTTCCTTGCAATAGCCTTGTTGTCTATTAGCAACAGCTGTTATGTTGATTTTTGTTAAATGTCAATTCTTTCTTATTTAATTTATTTTTGGGTGCAAAGAGGACAATCCTTAGTGCATAGTTAGTTGGTTTAGTTTTTGAGATGCTTAATACTCAAACACCAATGCTATTTAACCAACATAAAAAAGAAACACAGTGACAGTAGGTTAAGTTAATACAGCAAGATGGACCTCTAAAATTTCAGTTAATATGTATTGCTCTCAGATGGGATGCTGAATACGAAAGTACATCTGAGTCTTGGCTGTGTTTCCTTCTTTTATCATTCTTTTGGATATTCATTGTAAGTTATCTACATGTTCATATCGTTGCCACATTGATAATTTATCTGGTGGACTATATCTATGTTACTATCAGTTCAATGCTACCTTGGTAAAAGTTATTTTCGTCAATATCGATTTTGCTTCATCAAGCAGGCTGCTTGTCATTTCTTTCTTGTCTTGTGACAAATGCCTTCATTACCTGCTGTTCGCGGACAGATTGTGGACCTCTATGCTGCACCACTGCTTCCATATGTACCTTATACCACCAGCCCTTGAGTAAATCAAGTCTGCTGATCTTGTGGTTGGATTGTCTAACATACTTTGTTGTCCTTATCCTGAGGAATTAGCATTGCACTCTTTTTTCAAGTTTTATCTTCTTTTGGTACTTATAGCTTTCTTTGGTCTTTTTATTCCCCTCCCCCTATCTCATACTGTAGTTTGAAAGTTATGACAATCACAATTGTCTGGTTCTTCTTCATGGGCATACTTGTTGATTGGATTGTTGTTTCACATAAGTTAATGAAATCTCTTTCATAGGGTTAATTTCATGGATGGTTACTCAACTTCAGCTCTTCCACAGAATTAATCTCATGAATGATCATCAATTTTCACTTTATTGCACCAAAGTCACTAAACTTTTTTCTTTTGTAGTGAAAAAGTAACTAGGAGCAAACAAAGACGCATTTTCTATGATACTTAGGCTAAGTTAAGTGACTTTTTAGTTGCAATAAATAGCTTAGTGACTTTCGTAATAATTCGGTAATATTGAGTGACTTCTTCGTTTCAAAAAATAGTTGAGTGACTTTGGTGAATAAAATAAAAGTTGAATGACTATCCATGAAATTACCCCTCTTTGATATAGTTTTGACAAAAGGAAACTGTCAAAAAATATATTTTTGATAATATTATCTTTACTCGTTTATGTGCTTTAGGAAGACTTCTTTGCTGTGGTGGATTGGGCAGGAAAGATTGATCCTATGTGCTGCATATCAATGCATGGAATCACTGAACGTTATATTCCTGGTCAGAAGGCTGATGCTGCAGGATTTGTGCGCATCTTGCTTGATGACTTGGAATCAAGAATTTCAATGCAGTTCAGCCGTGTGAGTTACTGTATCCATTGTAGTCATCTATGTCTTTGCAGCTCATATGGGATAAATTTTTTTACACTTCTGCAGTTTGTTGATGAAACATGTCATCAAATTGAAAGAAATGAGCGAAATGTTCGGCAGATGGGAGTCTTATCATTTATACCGAGGTAAACTGGGTTTCATGCTATGCTTTTAGTAAACTTGCATAATTCCTTGGATTTGATTTACTGTCAAACACATAGTTAAATTGCTCAAATTGGTAATAGAGTTAAGTTAGTTCGAGATTGTTTAATACTAACTTGAGCCACTGCACTAACAGCTTTTTCCTTTTATCTCTTCTCCCATCTCGAGTGTGATCTGATTAGGTGTAACAGGTTTAGACATGCTAGTACGCTACAGTATAAGCCCTGCTCTACTTTGTTGGGGGTTGGCCTCACTATGTACGGTATATGTTGGTTTCTTTATTGAGGATATATTTTCTTTCCCCCCCTAGTATGGAAGGAAAAACACATTTATTTTCTACAGCTTATCAATTTTAATTGTTATTTATGAGTGATACACCTCTTTTACCTAAAGAATAATATTTCCTCCAAATTTGAAACTGAAAGTTTGTCCATCCATTTTTTGTTTCTGTAATTTTGCTGTTGATTTCTCTTTGTCAAGTCCGAGTTAGAATATACCATTATATATTTGATGTTTGCGAGAAAGCACGGGAGAAGCTATGATTGATTAATATTCTATGTTACAATGAGCCCTATTTACATGTATACATGACACATAATCTACTTCTATTACATAAGGGACTAGGACTAATTACATATATTCACATGACTATTCTAACACTCCCCCTCAAGCTGGTGCATATAAATCATATGTACCGAGCTTGTTACATATGTAGTTAATACGAGTACCAGTGAGGGACTTGGTGAAAATATCAGCAAGCTGATCATTTGATTTCACAAACTTTGTAGCAATATCTCCCGAGAGTATCTTTTCCCTAACAAAGTGACAGTCAATCTCAATATGTTTAGTTCTCTCATGGAACACTGGATCTGACGCAATATGAAGGGCATCTTGATTATCACACACAAGTCCCATCTGACTAATCTCACCAAATTTCAACTCCTTGAGCAACTGTTTGATCCAAATTAGCTCACATGTCGCCATAGCCATTGCTCGATATTCTACTTCTGCACTAGACCGAGCAACCACATTCTGTTTCTTGCTCTTCCAAGACACCAAATTTCCTCCTACTAAGACATAATATCCAGACGTAAAACGTCTATCAAAAAGTGATCCTGCCCAATCAGCATTTGAGTATTACGATCTGCTCATGGCCTCGATCCTCAAACAATAAACCTTTGCCTGGAGCTGATTTTATATACCGAAGAATGCGGACAACTGCATCCTAATGACTATTACAGGGAGAATCCATAAACTGACTCACATGAAAGGAAATGTCAGGTCTAGTCACTGTGAGGTAATTTAATTTACCAACCAACCGCCTATATCTTGCAGGATTGCTAAGAGGCTCCCCCTGTCCTGGCAGAAGTTTAGAATTCGGATCAATCGGAGTGTCAACAGGTCTACAACCTGTCATTCCTGTCTCCTCAAGAATATCTAAGGCATACTTCTGTTATGAGATCACAATACCTGAGCTAGACTGAGCGACCTCAATATCCAGAAAATACTTTAATCTGCCCAGATCCTTAGTCTGAAAGTGCTGAAAGAGATGTTGCTTCAACTTACTAATACCATCCTGATCATTGCCAGTAATAACAATATCGTCAAAATAAACGCCCAGATAAATACAGAGATTTGAAGCAGAATGCCGATAAAACACAGAGTGATCAGCTCACTACGAGTCATGCCAAACTCCTGAATAACTGTGCTGAACTTACCAAACCAGGCTTGAGGAGATTGCTTTAGACCCTAGAGGGACCGGCGCAACCGACATACAAGGCAGGCTTCCCCTGAGCAACAAAACCAGGTGGTTGCTTCATATAAACCTCATTCTGAAGGTCACCATGAAGAAAAACATTCTTAATGTCCAACTGATAAAGAGACCAATGGCGAACATAAGCCATGGATAGAAAAAGGCAGACTGATACTATTTTAGCCACGGGAGAGAAAGTATCACTGTAATCAAGTCTAAATATCTGAGTATACCCTTTGGGAATAAACGAGCCTTAAGTTGATCAACCTGGCCATCTGGACCAACTTTGACTGCATACACCCAGCGACAACCAACAGTTGATTTACCCGAAGGGAGAGGAAAAAGCTCCCAAGTACCACTCTACTGTAAAGTACCACGCAAGCCCTCGGTCACCGAGCCGACCTCGTCCGCTCGGAAGGACACAACCTTGGCCAGCCTTCAGAGTTCTACCCCTGCGTTTGAAGGAACGTACCGACAATGGGTATCTCTGGAACTTAAACATGAGCTGAAGCGGTTGCGATTGTCATGAGATGTGGAGCATGTGGGAAACAGTGGTTCGAATCCACATCGTGAGACCAGGACAGTGCGGGGATGCGATTCGCCAAACTGGGGCAAAGAAAGCCGTCCGACCCTATCGAATTACCAAAGGCTTTCGAGGCTTACACCTACGAAATAATAGTAAGAGCATACCACAAAAAGATTCTAAATATGAGAAGTCCCCCTTGGTTTTGAGAAGAAGGAAATAGCCCCGCGGGCCCTTCTCTGATAAGGAAGGAAACGAAATAATCTCAATTTCACGACAAATCCGGTCCAGACATCTCGTTAATCATAGCCTGTCGCCACCCGGGATGAGACAGTGCTTCACTTGTAGACTTAGGGATAGAAACAGAGGACAACGATGATACAAATACACAATGGGATGATGACAGACGATGGTAACTTAAACCGACATAATGGGGATTGGGATTAAGTATGGACCGTATACCTATTTCGAAGTGCAATCGGTTGACTAAGAGGAGACAAGTCTGAAGTATTATCAGGGTCAGGTGCAGGACGTGAATCAGCTGGACCTGATGCTGGTTGCGGACGACGATGATAAGTCAGGAGTGGTGGAGCTGTAGAAGGTTGAACTGGACTAGGTGGTGGCGCTGGAGCTATAGTTGGTGAAACTGGACTAGGTGGTGGCATTGGAGCTATAGTTGGTGGAACTGGACTAGGTGGTGGCACTGGAGCTATAGGTGGTGGAGCTGCAACTAGAGCTGTAGGTGGTGGAGCTGCAACTGGAGCTATGGAGGAAGATGAATGGGAGATAGTGACTGAATCTCCAAAAGACGGAACTGGTAGTGCCTCAGAAATATCTAAGTGATTACCTGGACTGGTGAAGTATGATTGAGTTTCAAAGAAGGTAACATCAGCAGACATAAGAAACTGCTGGAGGTCAGGAGAATAACATCGATATCCCTTTTGCGTTCTCGGGTAACCCAAAAATATGCCCTTAAGAGCATGAGGAGCTAACTTATCTTACAAAACACGTACTCCCAAAGACACGGGGTGGAAGAGAAAACAAAGGTAAGTGGGGAAACAGGACAGAGAATGGAACTTGATTCTCGATAGCTGAAGATGACATACGATTAATAAGATAGCAAGATATAAGAACTACATCCTCCCAAAAACGTAGCGGAACATGAGATTGTGTGAGTAGGGTACGGGCAGTTTCAATAAGATGTCTATTCTTTCTTTCATCTACCCCATTTTGTTGGGATGTGTACAAACAAGATGTTTGATGAATAATCCCATAGGAGTTCATAAACTGCTGAAATGGGGAAGACAAATACTCTAGGGCATTATCACTAAGAAATGTGCAGACAGAAATCCCAAATTGATCTTGAATTTCAGCGTGGAAGGTCTGGAAAATAGAAAACAACTTAGATCGATTTTTCATCAAAAATATCCAAGTGCATCTGGAATAATCATCAATGAAACTGACAAAGTAGCGGAATCCCAAGGTAGAACTGACCCGACTAGGACCCCAAACATCTGAATGGACTAAAGTAAAAGGTGACCCTGCTCGATTATCAAGACGCCGCCGGGAATGAGAGCGGGTATGCTTACCGAGCTGACATGACTCTCACTCTAGAGTGGACAAGTGAGATAAGCCAGGTACCAGTTTCTGAAGTTTTGACAAACTCGGATGTCCCAACCGTTTGTGTAATAAATCTGGTGAATCAGTAACGTGACAAGTTGTTGAAGGAAGACAAGATTTCAAGGATAAGATAATAAAGTCCATCTGATTCACGTCCGGTACCAATGATCCGCCTTGTACTACGTTCCTGTATAAAAATAAGGCCATCAAGAAATAAAACAGCAGATTTAAGTGATTTGGCTAAGCGACTAACAACTATGATATTAAAAGGACTATCAGGAACATAACGAATTGAGTCTAAAGGTAAGGAAGGAAGTGGACTTGCTTGACCTATTGCAGTTGCCATGGTTTGAGATCCATTGGCCATTGTGACTGTTGGAAGAGATTGAGAATTTGAAATAGTAGTGAAAAGAGATTTGTTACCGGAAATATGATCAGATGAACCTGAATCAATGGCCCAAGAGTCGGAAGAAGAAGACGATTGAGAGACACAAGTCACGCTATTACCTGTTTGAGCTACAAAAGCTATCTCACAAGGTATTTGCTTACGTGCTTTATACTGAAGGAACTCGATATAATCTGATAAAGACACCATATGAACATTGGAAGTATAGGATCCAACAATATTTGAGCCAAAAGCATCAGATCTGAGTGATATTATAATGAACTTAAGAGAGATCAAAGCCAAATATCTGATGAAGATTACCAATAGTGATGATATATCTGCAAATCAAGCAATTAGAAACTGGAACAAAACTATTATAATGATCGGACACTGTTCCGATCACCAAACTAGAGTAAGTTGGTATGATATTGTTAGTCGAGCTTCAGAGTGCTGAAAAATTTGTGTTGAAGACCTTCGGTTGACACGCGCAACTACTCTGACATCTCAGATCTTCGTCGGAAGCAAATTAAAAGTCAATAAAACGGTGGAAATTAAATGATTGAGGTCAGAATCAACATGCAACCTTAGTATGTGAACAAGGTGGCCGGAAAATTGACCAGAACAGTGAGACCACCGCTTTCGCCGGAAAACCACTGTTTTTGCCGGAAAACACTTTTTCGGTAATTGAGAAACCACAAAATCTTGATGAGTCGAGTCGGAAGAGACAGGCGACCAACCTTGTAGAAAAATCGGACTTGAAAGATGCCGGAAAATGACCTCACGCGCCAGCGCGTGAGATAACACTCTCGCCGGAACCCTAACTGCCGGAGGCGCGTGACGGCGTGTGTGAAGTTTTCTGCTGGAGATCTTCACTGGGGTTTGGTCGCCGATGACAAGAGAACCTTGTGGTGGTGTTGGAATTTGCACAAACTCCACTGAAACTCAGATTGACGTAAACAATGGCTTAAGTCACCGGAAAATTGCACGGCGACGACTGATTTCTTCCCGGATGTCGCTGGAATGACGTACAACGATAATTATCTCACCAATGCTCTGATACCATGTGAGAAAGAACGGGAGAAAATATTATTGATTAATATTCTAGCCCTATTTATATGTATACATAACACATAACCTACTTCTATTACATAAGGGACTAGTACTAATTACATATATTCACATAACTATTCTAACAATGTTTCCCAATTTGATAGTGCCTGAAATTTCCGTTAGTATTGATGAAGTGTGGGTTTTCTTCCTTATCTCAGTTACCTCTTTGTTATGGTTGATTAGCTTCATCATAACTTTATGCGGTGAGCTTATTGTATGTCCGAGCCTCCTAAAAATCCCTTCAACGATTCTTTTAATAACCTTATTTATAACTATAGGCTGTAAGCCTTTCTGTAATTCTACCTTGAAATCGATTTTGTATTTATTTTGCCTCAGAATGCTCTCAGTTGATCATTTTGGCTTAAATTATCAATCATTTCATTGGATATGCAATTCTTCATGTAGATTTGCCACTCTTGCAACCCGTATGGAGCAGTACATTCAAGGACAATCAAGGGATTTGGTTGACCAGGCATACACGAAGTTTGTGAGTGTATTTTTCTTGCATTTGCTTTCTTATGCATGCTGTGAGATTAACAATTGAAATTTTTTGAATGATGTAATATTTGTTGCTGTTTGGCTTGTTTTACCCTTTATTTCTGATGTGAGTACTGTGATAGGTAATCAGCATGGTCTTTTACCATTTTAATATCCAATATTAGAAATAAAAGTAAGCTGAAGTGTGAATTAGGAAATACTTGCAGAACCCTTATTCTTTCACAGTTTCACGGTGCAGTGAGTTTAGAATTTCTGAATTTGTGGTGGTCAGTTATATTTGTTCCCTTATGTTTGTTGTATCTTGTGGCGCGACTGTTTTAAACATTATTTGGCAGGTAACTATAATGTTTGTTACTTTGGACAAAATTGCTCAAACAGACCTGAAATATCAAGACATCATGCTTTTAGAAAATTATGCAGCATTTCAGAATAGGTATTGTTCACCTTCGGATTCAGAAGTTCATTACATATTGTATTTCACAAAATCGCTTTTAGTGCTGAATGAAACAGTTTGCAGTCTGTATGACCTGGCTAATGTTGTGCCCACCTTAGCAAAATTCTATCACCAAGCAAGCGAATCTTATGAACAAGCTTGCACACGCCACATCAACATGATTATTTACTATGTAAGTTATCCTTTTTCATGATTGTGTAATTTTTCTTTACTCTGCTTGTGCTCTCCTATTATTTTATTTATCCTTGATGAGATACCTAACCTTAGACCTGTGCTTTCTCCACAGCAATTTGAGCGACTTTTTCAATTTGCTCGAAGAATTGAGGATTTAATGTACACAATTACACCAGAAGAGGTTAGTTCCTTTTTCTTTTTCTCAACCGGCTATTGATATTTGCTGACTGTCCTTCACCCCTGAGTATCTCAATTTGCCCTTTTATCAAGGACAGTCACTTGATAATGCTCTGATACCAGATAACTGGTAATTTGTTAGTATGTGATCTCATTCAAATTTAAGGAGAGTTTTGTAATCTTAAATCTTTATTTGATTAATATCACTTCATGTTGAACTTCTCCATCCAGCAACTAAAAGAAGATATAATCAAAATGCTAGATTGAAATATTAAATTTTGTTTTGATATTTCAACCTTTGTGATGAGTTGCACGTGAGAAACGATGCAAGCACGTAGTCAGTTTAAGGTTTCATATCTCTTTTTTTTTCCGGTCTTTTCCTCTCTTTTCCTATTCGGTGGGAGGAGAGGTTAACCCATGTAATCCAATTTTGAATGAACTGTGATCAAGTAATTATCTTTTACTGAACTTGAAGCTGAAAGCCACTAATGTCTCACAACAATCTTGTGGGTTTGAATTTGGTACATAAAACAACTCCTGTCCTGCTATTATCTCTGTTACATATGCTTAAATTAAAAATAAATAAAAAAACTGAGAGAGAAAATCAGATTGGAATGAGTGACAGATCTTAATTGGCAACTCTAGTATAGTCTATCGTTATTTATCAAGGAAAAAATAATGGGTATAGTCTATCGTTTGATTGATGTGAAGTTTAGTTCAAGCACAGAAAGAATAAATGGCAAAGGTATATATATAAGTGCCTTATGGCACCACGTAGAATACTTCAGTATATCTTATAGAAGATATCTGATGTCAAGCTACACAAAGGTCAGTCGGACGTTCCTGTCAGACTTGTTCCTCGTTTATGGTTTGACTTCTGCTGTAGCCTGTCTAAGAGTGCATGAAAGGTTGAAATTTCTGACCAATAAACAGCGTTTTTGATTTTACCATCATTTTAGCACCTTTGTCAGAACCAGAGGCTTGATGTTGCATCCTTTTTGCTTTAACTTAATGGGACAATTACTGGAAGTGGAATCAGAAAGTTCTTTCCTTAGTTGGGCAGTGAACTTTTAGCTAAACCCATTTGACTATGAGTTAGCATTTTGTTTTTTTGATGAAGTAAGAGAATTTCATTAAAAGCGTCAAGAAGATGCATAGCAAAAGAGATTACAAGTAAATAGAGTGTGTCTGCTCATAAACAAAACAAAAATAAACCTATGTTAAAACTAAGGAGCAGACACAGTCCAAAAAATGATCACAACTAGATACAGGTGCCTGATGAAGCCAAGTAAAAAGGTTCAATAAACATTTAGCTTTAAGAGCATGGTTTGGAGTTGATATACCATCAAAATATCTGTTATTCCTTTCGGTCCATATACACCAGAAAATAGCAGCGGGGACCAAAAGCCAAGTTTTTTTGATGGATTTGTCAACTCTCCAAGAGCACCAGCTTTCATAGGCCTCTTTAATACTATTAGGCATGACCCAGGCTAGTCCAAAAATTGAGAAAAACATACTCCACACATCTGCAACTGCACAATGGAGAAAGAGATGCCTCACACTCTCTGCCTTTATCTGACACATGTAGCACCTATTCACTATGTAGACATTCCTTCGACTTAGATTATCTTGAGTGAGACATGCTTCATATAAGGTTATCCAAGTGAAGCCAATTACTTCAGGTGGAAGTTTAGCTCTCCAGATGAGTTTCCATGGCCATTTGTCAATCAACTTCTTGTTCAAGCACAAATGTGCATAGCCTTTCTTGACCGTGAATATCCCATCATGTTGGCCATCCCATAAAAGCTTGTCTCTCTCCTGAGGTTTGATAGTGACCTCTGCTTGCTTAGACTGAAGCTCCAGATAGTCATTTAGCTCCCAGTCCTGTAAGTTTCTCTTTATTTGTAGATCCCATAAGTTGTTGTGCCATATTTGACCCACTGTGGAGTTTTGATTGCTAGCTATGAGATATAAATTTGGGTAGTCTTCTTTCAGAGTCTGATTCCCTAGCCACTTATCCTTCCAGAATGATACATATGCTCCATTCCCTAGCTTTATTGAACAGTTTAGTTGAAGTTCACCCCATAGGCTTGAGATATGCTTCCAGGGACCAGTGCCATGTGGTAACCTGCTCAGTTTGGTGCACCATTGATTCTGCACCCTATACTTTGCCATGATCACATCTTTCCACATGCTCTTGTTGTGCAGTGCTAGTTCTTTTATGCCCAATCCTCCAATCCTCCATGCTCCTTTGGCAGAATCACACTTGGCCATTTCACCGGATGAAATTTGTTGTTTTGACTATTCCCTTCCCACAAAAAATTTCTTCTAATTCTGTCTAGCATTTTCTGCACCCTGGCTGGTATAGGAAATAGGGACATGAAGTATGTTGGTATGCTGTCTAGGACACTGTTAATGAGTGTTATCCCCTAGTGAAAGATACTGCATTTGCCAAGTTTCAAGCCTTTTTCAAATTTCTCTACTATCCCATTCCAGATATCTGGTGACTTGACTTTGGCTCCAAGTGGTAGACCCAAATATGTTGGGGGAAAAGATCCCATATTGCAACCCATTAGCTCTGCTAGCTCCTCCATATTTGGGATTGTGTTTACGGGGTAGATAGTGCTCTTCAATCTGTTCATGTGGAGGCCAGATATAGCTTCAAACAACATGAGTGTGAGGTTAAGATAGAGCACTTGCGACCTATCAGCTCCACATAAAATACGCGTGTCATCTGCGTACAAGAGATGAGAGACTCTAATTGAGCTCCCAACATAACTTTCCACCTTGAAACCCTTCAGCCAGTGTATTTGGTTTGCTTTGTCTAGCATTTTGCTAAGGCCTTCCATTGCTAAAATGAACAAAAAGGGTGAGAGAGGATCCCCTTGTCTCAATCCTTTCTGTGAGGAGAAGAATCCAACAGGACCCCCATTGACAAGAACGGAATACTTCAAAGTTGTTACACAAAACTTGATCCACCTAATCCAACCTGCACCAAACCCCATCTTCCTAAGCATATTGAATAGGTAAGACCAGTTTAGCTGGTCAAAGGCCTTTTCAATATCAAGTTTGAAAAGGAGACGTGGCTGCCCTGTTTTCTGTCTCCAATCCAGTACCTCATTAGCAATTAGTGCAGCATCAGTGATTTGTCTTGTATTGATGAATGCATTTTGATGACCTGAGACAAGCTTCTCAATAACCGTTTCAGTCTTTCTGCTAGGATTTTGGATGCAATCTTGTATACACTTCCAATTAAGCTAATAGGTCTCTAGTCCTTGATTTCTGTTGCACCTTTCTTCTTGGGAATCAATGCAATAAAAGAGGCGTTGCATGACCTGACCATCTGGCCATTCTGGTGAAAGTGTTGGAGTGATCCCATAATATCTTCTTTAATTATCTCCCATAATTTTTGAAAAAATGCCATGGTGTAACCATCTGGACCTGAGGCTTTGTTTGGAGCACACTCTTTAATGACTGCTATAACCTCCTCTTTTGTAAATGTTCTTTCCAGCCACACTTTTTCTTCCCCTGTGATTGTTGCAACATCATCAAACCTTGTTGTAGGTCTCCAATTCTCATTTTCTATGTAGAGTTGCTGATAGAAACTAAGAATTTCACCGTTGATGAGATCTTTGTCTTTTGTAATTTCATCCCCTACTTTGAGTCTGTCTATTCCATTTGATCTTCTGTTGGAATTAGCCATTCTCTAAAAAAACGGTGTTCCTGTCGCCTTCTTTAAGCTACAAGTATCTTGATTTTTGCCTCCATGATACTTCTTCTGCTTTGGCCATTTGTTCCACTTCCATTTTTAGGCTTATGATCTTCTCTTTCTCGTCCTAAGTTTGTGTTCTGCCTTCAGTGTTCTGTTGCAATGTGAAAAAGTCATCTAGTGCTTTTCTTTTCTTAAGCCCTATGAGTCCCAATTCCTCCTTATTCCAGATGGTAAGATCTTTTTTGAGTAGCTTGAGTTTTTGTGTAAGAATAAAGTCGGGATTGGCATTGACTTCATAGCTCTGCCGCCATGCCTTGACTTTATCCATGAAGCCCTCCATCCCCAACCACATGTTCTTAAATTTGAAGTAAGATGGGTTAGTGTTCCAGTCACCACATTCTAGCATGAGTGGAATGTGATCAGAGATGACATTAGGGAGAGCAGTCTGATTGATTTTGCTGAAGGAATCATTCTATTCATTTGAGATAAAAAATCTATCTATTCTAGATGCTTGAATGGTGTCCTCTCCTCTAGTCCATGTGTAAAAAGCCCCCTGCAAAGGAAGATCCACCAAGCAAAGATCCTGTATTACGTTTGAAACTTTTCGCATGGCTCTGGATCTTCTTACACAATTTAGTCTCTCATTTTTGAATCTGCATACATTAAAATCACCCCCTATCACCCATTGATCAGGCCAAATCCCTCTTATGGCTCCAAGTTCATCCCACAACTCTTCCCTTTCAATGTTAGTGTGCGGCCCATAGACCCCTGTAAAGCACCAACTGAAGTCCTTATTTGGACTTTCCAACATACAAGAGATAGAGAAAATCCCCTGTTGTATTTGAGAGCAATTCCACTGTCTTCTATCCCACATGATGATGATCCCACCCCTAGTACCACTGGCTTTGAGTTCAGCCCAATTGACCCATCTGTTGCCCCAAATCTGCCTGGCTAAGAATCTGTTCCACTCTTCTAGTTTAGTTTCTTGAAGACAGAGAACATTTGGTTTCCACTCACTGATTAATGATTTAAGAGTGTCCTCTTCCCATTGTTATTCAACCCCCTTATGTTCCAGCTCAAAATCTTAACTTTCATCCAGAAAATGATTGGTATTTCCTACCCCTATTCTTCTTCTCACCCCCGTCATAATTCACCGAGCAGGTCAATCTCTTGACTTCAGTTTCTCCCTTCGTCTTCTTTGTTTTCTTACCCTTATCCCTTGCTTTATTGATTACCAGCTGTTGTTGTCTTCTTTGTTCCATTCTCATAATCATGTCAAAGATTTCATGCTCAAAACCCTTTACGTTAATTCCGAACACCTTGCATGTTTTCCCCATCACCAATTTGGTCCACTTAGATGTTTCAATTATAGAAGGATTTTGAATTTTCTGGTCTATAGAGTCGTACCATGGGAGAGATGGACAGTTGCTGAAAGAGAGAAGAATGAGCAGAATTAGTGTCACTTACCTATGGTGAAGTGATCCCCATGGTTGGCCCAGGTAGAAGAGGGTAACTCCTTTCCTCTGCTTCATCATCCGCTTCCAAGAGTTGTTCTGTATTTTTTAATGGGTGAAAATTTGACGAGGATATGATATGAGGGGTGGGTAATATAATAGGTTGGCTATGGGTTGGTGTAATTGGGCCTTTATATCTCCAGATTTGTTTGGGCCTTTTATGAACAACTTTCTCCTTTCCTTTTCCCCTGTTTTTTGGACTTTTAGAATAGTATGCCTGGTCCAAACTTTTCATACCCGAAGGCCCAACATCATCTGTCTTAAATGAAAATTGAACCGGCACCGTTTCTTTGTAAAAGCTGTCCATCAATTTTGAATCCCTGCTAGGTCTGACTCCCATGTGATCCTCCACGTGCTTGTCAATAGACTTGACAATAGGTTTGGTGGGGTTCGAGATGTCCTTTCCCTGACCCATCCCCTTTAGAGAAACGACGACCTTTTTTCCGGCGACTCGAACGTACTCATCCGGTAAGATTGCTATTTCATATCTCCAGTCACCCACTTCCACTTCCACCTTGCTTGGAATCTCTGCCAGCGATTCTTTCACGCAGATCCGTGCCCATATCAAATTGGTTCTTGATTTTGTGTCCATGTCAATTCCAACAAAGCCTCCACATAATTCCTCGATAGACTGGAAGAAATGTAACGGGATACCAAAGGCTCTAACCCATTTTTGATCTGAGCGTGGTTTTGCCATGTTAGACCCAGTCACCGGCGACCACCATTTAAGTGATAGCTTTCTTCCATTCCAAAAACACTCCCCTGCTTTTTAACTCTCTCGGCTTCCTGTTGTGATGGCAGACGAAAAAGAAATTGATTGTGGGATAGACTTGTTACATTGATTCCTGCTGTGACTTGCCATCTCTTAACGAACCAGTTCCGTAACACCTCTGGTGGATGGTGAAGGGCTAAATGGGTCGTTGAGAGTACCAATTAGGACAGTAGACAGAATTTTTTGAGTGCTGTTGCTTGCTTCTGGTATGATTTTGACCATATTATCTTCCACCACAGCTTTTCCTCTTGAGCCTTGTTCTGTCCATTCTTCCTTGCTAGCAGCTTCAATGTATGTTACTTCTGGCTTAGTGCGACGATGTATGGTGATGCGATGATTACCCAGAAATTGCAGAATTTTCCTTGCTATATCTCTCCACCCAGTATTATACCCCTCTTCTGGAATTATCACCCATGATTTCTTATCCCCTAGCCATGCTTCAATCCTTACAAAACGACCATAGCGGTTGAAGTTCTGATATACTCTATAGGTGTAAGCTTGAATCTTTCGCCCCCAGCGTCTGCATAAATCACCTTTACCCATTGAAGCTTGTTGAAGCTGCTCGCAGACCCATTTGAGATTATCCTCGTTGATCTTTAGGCTGCTTGTGAAGCGTCGGCTGCTTTCTAGTAATAAGAACCATCTGTTAACATTCAAGTTAGTGATTATTAGATCAAAAGATTTCCCTCCTGCCGGGAAGGAAATCTTCTTATCCATATTAAAGAGAAGAAAAAATCAACTGGAAAAGGGGCTGGAGATGGCCATCGGAAAGAGAAAAGTAAAATTGCACATTTCCCAAGTCAGAGCTTCTCTCTCTATGTGATTTTAAAATGAACACTTGAATAAGGTAAGAAATCTTTATGAGTTAGCATTTTGTTTTCCTTATTCGTATCTAGGTGATAAATGCTCTTTCTGCAAATAAGCAATAGAAGTTACTTTTTGTTTTATCTCCCTTTGCTTTGGGGAAGAAGGATTAAAATCCACAATTTGATCTTGCTTCTGGTTTCAATCTTCCTTTGGATGAGTATACCATCTTGTTTACGGCTTCTCCGACTGTGACGGTTATCTTCTGCTAAGTGATCTATGCCATTTTTATTAGATTCCATTCCAGATCGGAGTGTCAAAAACGGATCTTAGGAAGGTGGTAAAGTACAGTTTATCTGGGGTAAGTCAATCAGTTGCCTCAATTTATCTACTAGATTAGGGTATCTTTCTAAAATATTAAATTTTGCTTCTACAGGTGGATAAGTCCATCACTGCAATGTACAAGAGATTGCAGAAGAACTTAACCTCAGAGGAGTTGTTGCCTTCTCTATGGGATAAGTGCAAGGTATTTCTAGCAGATTGGGTATTGAAATTAGTCACTTTGCAAATTCAATGAGTAGCTATACCTCTATCAATTTGGAGTACTTTATGGGTTTCATGCGGCAAAAGCTGGTTGTGTTAGCTAATGTCTTTGTCTGATGTTTCGGATCACATTTTTCCATAACTGAAAATCTTTCCTTCCCTCAATTCCATTATGGGGTGCGATTTAAGTTATTTGTATTGACTTAATTTTGTGTGAGGTTTAAAGCCAATCCAGGGGTTTCTTCTTAGCCTTGGAAGGTATGAGCTCTCTTAGTAAATGTCTGGCTGTAGATAACATGAACAATGAGGTAGACAGTCAACTAGAAAAGGGTGGAATACGCCTGCCATTTTGAAAGCTTGCTTTACATTGGTAAATTTGTAAACTGAAATTGATGATTAATGAACCTATATATGGTGTTATTGAAGAAAATATTGAAATATTTCAAAATACATTGTCAGTTGAGACTATAATCTTGAGCCACTTTTTGGAGTTGCTTTCAAATTTAATTTTGTGCATCTTTCCTTGAGCCTGAGGTGTATCGTAAACAGTCTCTCTACCTTCAAGATAGGAGTAAAGTCTGCATACACACTACCTCCTCAAGCCTCTCTTTTGGGATTTGTTCTTGTTATTTTAAATATAAATTTGTACCTAGTTATGCATTTGTCACTCTCTGTTTTCATCTACCCTTAGTTGATTTTCTGATCAAATCTTGCTACAACATTCATAAACTTGCAGAAAGAGTTCTTGGACAAGTATGAGAGTTTCGTCCAACTTATAAATAAGGTTTACCCCACTGAGACCATCCCTTCCATCTCAGAAATGCGCGGGCTTTTGGCATCGATGTAAAGCAGCTCCAGTTTTGATTCTTTTTCTTCTCTTTCTTCTGGTGGGAGGATAGAGTGTTGTAGAGTTTTGTCTTTTGTGGTTAATATTCATCTTATTCTTTTACATAAATTGATTAATTCTAAGACTCACATTTATCAGATGAAAACAGGCTAGGTAGAGTATCTGCTTTATCATTCCTTGATTTGTTATATTTTCTCGTGGTACGAGGTAGTTTTAGTTTCAAGCTTGATTCCCACAGTAAAGGAAGAAAGTTTCACGCTAATAAGTAATAAGTTAGTATCCATATTGCACTGGATTCTAAAGCTTCATGATCTTCACTATTAAGGCCTTGAAACCCCACCCCACCCCCTCTTCTCTCCCCCTCCCATCTCACCCAAAACGTAATGAGTATTTTGGAGTGAGGTTTGTGGTGCAGTTTAAATATTTTTGGCTGAATGCAGACTTATCTTCAAATTTGTCCCATTTTTTCATTTAGACACCTAAACTGAGGAACACTTTAACCCAGATCCGTGTCTGAGAATATCTCAACAAAGAGTCACACACAGTAACATGGCGAATGTACAAAAACAACACGTGATTTAGTTGGAAATGGGCTGATTGTTCCTGTATGGGATCTTGGAATAGGTTTAAAGACTGAAGTTAGTTGGTCACACAAATAATGTTGGAGAACTATTGATGGATTTTACTAACAGGTTTTTGCCTAGATCTCCCGAAGTATGGGATACTGGATAGCAGTCGTTTATGAATCCTTCTGTTGTGCATATTGATCTGTCTGTTCAGGTGCTATCATTCCTAACATATAGCCCTATTTACAGTGGTAAAGGAGACCTCTCCTTACACTTAACAAAGTTGTCCATGAATCTTGCGGGCTCAATTCTGCAATTAATATTGCACGACTCTAAAGAGGTACCCACAATTAATTTGTCTGTACACATATAGTTAGTGAAATGGGTGTAAAATCCAGAAAGCTTCTCAAAGAAGGGGTTCAATCATGGCTAAAAGTAGGAATGTACGAAGAAAATCGACAAATCATATCGAACCGATAATCCGAATCGAAAAAACCCGATTAGTAGTTCGGTTTGATTTGATTTGGTATTGAAAAACCCGATTACATGTATATAATTTTTCAATATATTTTATACATAAAATATTTATTGTAACATAATTTATTTATATATCTATTCAAAAGAGGGCCAAAGAGTGATACATGACACCTCTCTTTGTCTAGCAGTTACATTTATCTTTTTATTAGAAATTTACCCTTTCTCCCTCTTAAAATACTGAAGAAAAAAAACCTTTCCACTAAAGCAATTCAACAGTCATCGTTTTCATTGTCTTAGTAACGGCTTCTTGTGTCCCTTCGGGGAGATCCAATTAACAAAGGAATAACGGCTCCTTTCCTTTAAGATTGTTATCTGCACTTAAATGTAACCACAACTTGACACTACTAAAAAAAAGGGTTAATTTCCGACGGTCAAATCGGGAAGGCACGATTAGCTATTAATAATACATATATTTACTTTTAAGTTACTGTTTAAAATATTTTTAGTTTTTAGCCATTGCTTTAATAAACTTTAATCGCCCCAATGAAAATATACTTCTGCTCATAAAGTTCAAGACCAAGTGTCCTTAACTTATGAGCTTGTTACTGTAAGTTCAGGACTAACTGTCCTTAATTTATGAGCTTGTTATTGTAGGACTAGCTGTCCTTAATTTATGAGTTTGTAAGTCTAAATTCAGGACTACATGTCCTTAACTTTTGAATATGGAACTCGAATTTCAGGACTACCTGTCCTTAATTTCTGTGCTTGTAACTCTAAGTTAAGGACTACTTGTCCTTAATTTCTGTGCTTGTAACTCTAAGTTAGGACCAAGTGCCCTTAATTTTTAAACTTCCAACTCTAAGTTCAGGACCAAGTGTCCGTAACTTATGAGCTTGTTAATGTAAGTTTAGGACTAGCTGTCCTTAATTTATGAGCTTGTAACTCTAAGTTAAGGGCTACTTGTCCTTAGTTTTTAAACTTATAACTCTAAGTTTAGGACCAAGTGTCCTTAACTTATGAGCTTGTTAATGTAAGTTCAGGAGTAGCTGTCTTTAATTTATGAGCTTGTAAGTCTAAGTTAAGGACTACTTGTCCTTAATTTTTGAGCTTGTAACTCTAAGTTTATAACTACCTGTCCTTAACTTTTGAACTTGTAACTCTAAGTTCAGGACTATATGTCCTTAACTTTTGAACTTGAAACTCGAAGTTCAGGACTACATATCCTTAGTTTATGTGCTTGTAACTCTAAGTTAAAAACTAGATACTTAATTACAAAGAATTTTTATTAAGTAGATACGTTAATTACAAAGAATTTTTATTTAGTTTTTCTTCAATGTGGTGAACTCTGGTCAGAGACTCTTCAAATGTATTTAGAGATACTTTATAATGATCTAGGGAAATCACCCCTTCCTCAACAACTTGTAATGCACTTCTATACAACTGGCTAAACCCTTGAACGTGTTCAATCAGTATAACTGGATTCAAGATATGATGTACATAATCGCTTGTAATCCTTTTTATAAAATGTATTTTGAAGGAATCTATTCCACACCATTGAAGTTTAGTACACACAACGCGTGCCTGCACAGATATCCATAGAATTTGAAGCAACTGCAAATACAACGAACTTCGGCTGCTGCTTTGTTGTACAGAATCTGAAAATGGTGTATTTTTGTTTGGGAAGGAAAAGATAACATTGCCTTTTCATATTAATTTTAATAGACTGGTGGCTACTTTTGCTCAGTATTAAAAATGCTAGATAAAAAGTAAATACCACTTTAAAAAGTGGCTACTCCACACAATTTTTACTCAAATCTGTTGGAAATTGAATTTTTCCGACGGATTACCGACCGAAAAAGGTCGGTCGAAAAATACTTGGTCGAATCGGTTGGAAAATTTCGACGAATTTGGTCACAAAATGAAATATAAAGGACGCATTTGAATTTAATTGATTTGCGACTGAATTGGTTGGTAAATTTTCGATCGATTCTGTCGCAAATCTAAATAATAAAATAAATAAAAAATAATATTTTCGACCGATTCGGCCGGGAATTTAAATAATAAAATTAATATTTAATTAAATATCGACCGAAACATTCATACATATTGAGAATAAATTAATTAAAAAATTTAAGAAATTCACGTTTGCGACCGCATTGGTCTCAATCTGAGAAATTTCTGGTGACATTTGCTACTGATTCGGTCGCAAATCAACCCTAAATCTAATTTTTTAGCAGAATTGTACTATATTTTTAATACACCACATGCCAAACAAAACAGCCAACCAAACATCTAATTTATCAACACACCATTTAGTATAACAAACCAAATCAATATTTACTATAAACCAAACACTAATATTTATCACAATCCAACAACCAACAAATTAAACAATAATTATCACGCAGAATTATCAAAATAGAGACTCAAATTCTTTATTTAAACATGCCTCTCTCTTCAAGTGTAAAATATAACATGTACATTCAAATAGCTATACCTAGTCAGACTCAAGCGCCCCCTCAGAATCAGACTCCTCTATTGCAGGTTGACTACCTTTTTTGCTTTTCGTTTTTAACAATTTTTTGACCAAAGCCGGAGTTGTGTTCCATTCTTGTGACATTTGATTCATTCACTAACACATAACTTTCATGTCTTCTTAGGAAATTGATGCACCTGTGAATAATGATGTTAAACGACTAGAGGATGGCTGTACTCCAAACACATATACTTAACCTTTATTAATTTTCTCGAGAAATAAATAAAAAAAGTAAAAGGAGTAAGAAAACAAATACAACTTTCAAACTTATACTAAAAGAGATAATTATATAACATCTATGCCTTAATTCAGGCCACCTGCCGCCTGTGTCCATATTGCAGTCATATCCTCCGGGACCAGCCGAGTTCCTTCAGACCGAGTTTGTTGCCATGCATCAAGATCATTGTGATACTTTTCTTGAAATAAAACTGATACACATTATATAAACAGAATAATCCTAAAAAAATAACATAGTGTTGGATTTGGGATCATAGAAATGTCTTTGAAGCACCTGGTTCGACCCATCCTTCTCTTGTGACGTCCTCCTCCTCCCCCTTCTTCTTCTTCTTCTTCTCCCCCTTCTTCTTCTTCTTCTTCTCCCCCTTCTTCTTCTCCCCCTTCTTCTTCTTCCCCTTCTTCTTCTTCTTCTTCTTCTTCTTCTTCTTGTGGGTCTCCGCAAAGACCTCAACATGAGTCACATCCCCCCATGTTCCTTTTCCTGAAAATTAAAAGTTAATTATATATATGTGTGTGTGTGTGTGTGTGTGTGTGTGTGTTACTTGTAAAACTAAATTTTTTTTATAATGAATTAACAATCTCAAATGATGGGTCGCAAAACTAATAGAACCTCCAGTATGAAAAACTAATAGAACCCCCAGTATGCAAATTCAAGTAGCTGTCACACCAATTTATCATATAAAAACAAATTCGACAAATAAGGATTTGAGGCATGACAAATAGAGGATAATGTCCACAATTATTCAGTTTAATACGTAACAATGCTTAAAACTTTAAACCAATAGTTTTGCACATATATGTCTGAGTAAGTGCTGGTCACCTCGCGTACACGGCTTTTCACATTTCACAAATGGAACATAATACTCAATGCCTATGGGGTAATTTTCCCACTCAAGGTTAGGCAAGATACTTACCTTTACGGAGTTAGGCCGATATTTCAAAATAGACTTCTCACTTAAATTGACCCCCGAACAGCTAAATCCCAATCCATATGGTGAAAATAGCCTAAAAAATTACTTCAATCCGAGCTCCATAGCTCCAAATATTGTAAAAATGGCCGAAACCTCGAAATATAGCTACTACACAGGTATTTACTCTTCACGATAGCGGAAAATGCTTCGCAAAGCACAACTTTTCTCAGTCCAAAATTTGCCTTTGGGAGCTCCCGAGGTACAACCTCCTAGTCCCAAAAGCAAATATGCAAGACAAGGGAGCTCTCGAGGTACCGCCTCGTAGTCCCAAAAGTAAATATGCAAGACAAAGGGAGCTCCCAAGGTACCGACTTGTAGTCCCAAAAGTAAAAATGCAAGACAGGGGAGCTCCCGAGTTACCACCTTGTAGTCCCAAAAGTAAATATGCAAGACAGAGGGAGCTCCCGAGGTACCGCCTCGTAGTCCAAACGTAAATATCACAACATAATATAACTTACAACTCAAGTGCTCAAATATCACAACATTTCACAAATTGCACATCAAGTGTTCAAATATTACAACATGTCACAAATTGCACATCAAGTGCTCAAATATTACAACATGTCACAAATTGCCCATAGGACACAACCAATTCCAAAGATACAACATCAATTAATTCCACAACAATTAGCCCAAGGCTCCACACAATGTATATAAAACCTCATAAACAACCACAAGGATAGAGAATTAGCTCAACATAGGACAACGCTTTCTTTAATCCAAATTTCCGATAAATATATAATGCCTCTTTTTAAACTTATTTACTTAATTATTTGCAGATAGTAAAATCCATAATATAATTATTTTCGGGGAATATCCATTCAACAAACACAGAGAATTCACATAAAAATTCAAGTAGCGATCACACAAATTTATCATATAAAAACAAATTCGTCAAATAAGGATTTGAGGCATGGAAAATAGAGGATTAAATAGAAGTCCACAATTATTCAGTTTAATACGTAAAAATGCTTAAGACTTTAAACCAATAAGTTTTGCATATATATGTCCGAGTACGTGCTCGTCACCTCGCGTACACGGCTTTTCACATTTCACAAATGATACATAATACTCAATGCCTACGGGTAATTCCCCCACTCAAGGTTAGGCAAGATAATTACCTTTACGGAGTTAGACCGATATTCCAAAATAGACTTCTCTCTTGAATTGACACCGAACAACTCAAATCCCAATCCATATGGTGAAAAAAGCCTAAAAAATAGCTTCAATCCGAGCTCAATAGCTCCAAATATTGTAAAAATGGCCGAAACCTCAAAATATAGCTACTACACAGGTATTACTCTTCGCGATAGTAGAAAATGCTTCACAAAGCACAACTTTTCTCAGTCCAAAATTTGCTTCTCGCGATCGCCGAAAATGCTTCGCGATCGCGAAGAACAAGTGCGCAGCTCTTCCAGACAACCTATAGTATAATGGTCATAACTTCTTGTACAAAAATCCAAATGGAAAATGGTTTAACTTTCTAAAATCTAGACACCAAGCCATACAACTTTCATGCTTTTCTCATCTCCTAGTTCCTTATAGATTATGAGATATAAGCAACCAAAGTCAATATAATTTTCTTCTTCGCTATTTCCAAACTCTTCCCGAATAGGCTGTAGTGTACCAACAATAATCTTTTGTACACAATTCTAAATGCCAAATGGTTTGATTTTCTGAAAACTAAACACAAAGAGCTATAACTTTTCTTTTTGGATCATCTCCAAATTTCTTATATATTGTGTGATATAAGCTTCCAAAGTCGGGTCAATGCAGCAGAAAGTTTCCTCTACGTGATCGCGAATCACTGGCCAATTTTTCTCATTTTACTCCCCAGGATCACAGCCAATTCCACGCGATAGCATAGCATACTGCTTTAGCCAAAAAGCAGCAACTACAAATGGCCTAGAAATGGTCCAAAATCACCTCAAAACTCACCCGAGCCCTTCGGGACCCCGTTCGAACATACCAACAAGTCTCAAAACATATCACGGACTTAGTCAAGGCCTCAATTCACATCAAACAACGCTAAAAACATGAATCACATCCCAATTCAAGCCTAATGAAACTAAGAAATTCCAACTTCTATATTCAATGCCGAAACCTATCAAATGAAGTCCGATTAACCTCAAATTTTGCACACAAGTCATAAATGACATAACAGACCTGTTCCAATTTCTAGAATTGAATTCCGACCCCGATATCAAAAAGTCAACTCTCGGTTAAACTTCCGAATTCTCTTTTTTTCCAACTTTCTCCAAAATGCTTCAATTTATTCTACTGACCTCCAAATCCAATTCCGGGCGCACGCCTAAGTACGAAATCACCATACGAAGCTATTAGAATCATCAAAACTCCATTACGGAGTCGTTCGCTCAAAAATCAAACTCTGGTCAACTCTTTTTATTTAAGCTTCAAAAATGAGAATTGTTCTTTCAATTTAATTCCGAATCTTCCGAAAATCAAACTCAGCCGTGCACGCAAGTCATAAACGTATTACAAATTTGCTCAGGACCTTAAGTCGCTGAATGAGGCGTTAATTCTTACAACAACAAGTCGGGTCGTTACATTCCTCCCTCTTAAAACATACTTTCCTCCTAACTTGCCAAGAATCATTCCGAGGACATTAAATTACTGAATATATTCTTTCACACATACTCGTGGGTGATTCTATGTCACCACAATTTAACATGGGTCCGACAACACCATATCAGTTGAGGTTATTCCTTTTATCCTCATTTATAAACTTTAAAGCCAATTTCTTACACTCCAATAAATTTCAAAAAGGTCCGATTTTCATATTAACACACTGTGTTAATCTCAACCTGCTGTAGCAATTTCGTGCTTACACTCGCACACATCATACGTATGCCCATAACCATATCTCCTATCATAATCAATTATAGAACCAATAATTGATCTCATATTAACCAAAACCTCGTTTATTCTCACAACAGTGACAACAACACGCGAGGCATGAATAACTTATAATTATTTACCCCAATTAATGAGTCACATTTAACGCCACCTGGGCACTCACCTCATAGGCTAAAACTCAATATTCACAGCACGAATATGAATAAATATATACACAAATACATACTAGAATTTATTAAATAATCCTAACACACATGAATCCCAATTAATACTATAGTACAAATTTTAATTTCATAAAGAGAGAATTTAAACACATAATCTTTTTTCACCACAAGGATCTCGTCCTTATATAACTTCCACTGCGGCTTGTAGCCCGTTTTAAATGTTCCATGTCATATAAAAAATGCAAGGATCTCGTCCTTAACTCTCAATCATAAGTATTTTGCACATAGTGCCACTGAAATTTTACATTTCTTGTTCTTCTTTTCATAAATTTCGATAAATAATTTCACAACGCACAATGAACCCCCATACCGGTAGAGAATATAATTCATAAAATTGAAATCAATTCTTTTGAAATCACATCAAAACCCACTGTAATGAGTAATAGAATGTCACTTTTGGACTTATAGCCCTCAACATTGTGCAAAACAAAGTTATAGACAGGGGCTAATACCATCAAATTTCTCAACAGGGATAAACATATAAATGGGTCATAAAATTACGAAGCTCATCCATAAGTGGATCGCATTAGGAGGACTCGTCTCGATAATCAGAATTGAATCAAAATAAGAATAGTGCTCCTTTATTAAGAAAAAAAATTATACTTGTAAAGAAACCACAGGGTGTAGTGGCCTCATCCATACCATATCAGTTATATCAACGGGTCAGGCCTCTCCCCTCTAGGGCGTCCTCAACTCGCCTGTCCTCCACCCCTAACTGACTGTGCATGTGGGGTAGTAACTGGAATAGCGCTTGTAGCCTGAGTATTCTGATGAAATCCGCCTGTCCCAAGTCTGGGACAATCTCTCATGATGTTCCTAGTATCACAATACTGATAATAACCCCTCTACAGGTTCGGCTGCTCATACTGAGTCTGTGCCAGATAGTTGGAATAACCATCATTGGAACCCCGTGCCGCTGGTGCATTAGTAGAACTTACCGGAGCATCCCGAGTATTCTAAAATTATTTCCATGACCCCCCTGCTATTAAATGTAGAATTATTAAGGACGCGGGAATATGGCAAGTCCTAACATCATCCCATAAAAATCTCAGTTCTTAATCATATATAAGTTATATAGAACCTTTCAAGACCACATATATACATCTCAGGCCAAAACTGTATAACACATGACCCTGCAATCTGATCGTTGATAGTGCACTCCCCTCACTTGGCACGAATCCATAGGACACAATCTGATGACCCACAATACTAACCTTCACCGCTTGTACGACACCAGTCATAAGACACATCAAGCCATTTATTAAGCGCATTTCATCCTCGTGACAGTCAAAATTGCTTCCTCCAGTGCCTTGACTGCTAGTATGTACCCTTCACTAAATGAAAATCCCATACAAACCAGATAGTCTCTAATACCACCAACTATCTTCAGATCTACATCCACCTCGTGACCCCACCACGATTGTGACGATTAGGCAACCAAATAAACATTCTTAAGCTCGTACTTATCAACCAGATGTCAGAACCTGCTGCACACTCACATGCACAACTGAATGATTTCTCAATACTTTCGCATCCTCGATCTAGACAACACATTGTAACAATGTTGAGCAACCATGTCTCCCTTATAGCCCCTCTATAGTATCACGAACCGTTGGCGCATAGTTGATACCAAGTGCCCAATTTCATACAGGAGTGGATGAAACATAACATAAGATATATGCTTCAAGCTGAATAAATGCCGCACGGTAAGGAA